>CM061227.1:397152-495465 GCA_030844895.1 Ambrosia x helenae | reverse complement strand
CCATCACCTAGAGAATTAAAGCGCAATTTCCTCGACTCAAAGCGCAAATGGCATCGCCTTGCCTAAAAAATGGGCCTAGGCGCAAGAGGCCTATGGCTTTTAACAACTATGCTTAAAAGGCCACTAGACTAATGAAAAAGGGGAAAAGGAGGAACAGGATGGAGCCAAAAAAAAACACTAAAACTTGGTTAAAAAAAGCGCTAGCCGCATAAAAGCGCCGAGGTCTAAGCGCATCGCGCAAAAGCAGTGGGCTTTTTCATACCCAAAGCGCGCACTAATTATATAATATTTTTTTTATATACTCGTATATATCCCATGTGTTTTTAGCTTCATTTACCCAAAATATAGATATAAATCACACTCAGTTAATCCCACCAATAGCAAAAGCTAAGGTAGGGTCTGAGGAGGGTAAGATGTAGACAGCCTTACCTCTACCCCGTGGGAATAGAGAGGCTGCTTCCAGTGAGACCCCCGCTCAATAGTGGTTTTGTATCAAGCTTTAGACATAAGGCACATAACACTTAGCAATTGGGACAAGCCCGATTGGTGCATGTACCCCCACCCCCTTGTCTTTTGGCTATCAACGTCACCACCTGATGCATGATTAACCGTCCGTCAATTTTTACGTTTTTTTCACGAAATTAGTAAAATAACGTTAAAATTAGTGCAACTTTACTTTTGCCCCTCGAGGGCCACACACATAGACATTATATGCGCATAGCCATAAGCGGGGCTATTATATGATTTTCCCTATATGTACAAGCCAAAAACATCAAGGTACAACGTTTTTATGCATAAAAATACATGGTGTACAGAGGCGCGCGCCTCAAGGCCAAAAGCGATGAAAAAAAAGTCAAAATTAGCGTTTTTCTTGCGCTTCTGGGAAAATGGGTAGGCGTAGATTCCTGAGGCACCCTGGGCTGCGCCTCGCGCCTAGGCGCGCTTTTTAAAACCCAACCACTTACTCGGGAAATTATTAAGAACATGAAGAGAGTTTTTAAACCCGAATCCAATTTTAGCTAAGAAAATCAGAATATAACCTAAACAACTAAACTAAATGAGCAGAAGATGAACAGACTACTAGATAAGAAAAGCGCGCATACATAAAACAATTAATCTTAGGTAGGAAAAACTCGTAAATACCTAACAAACTGATTTTTTTAATTTTTTTTTGGACGGTGACTTTCCTTCATCTTTTCATAGGAATAAGTAGGTCACACCCGCCTCTTGGCAGGTCCGCCAACCCCGCATCCGGCTAGACTATGTTGTCTTAACCGGGTCCACGCTGGCATCGGTGTGGGGCTTGCCATTCCACGAGAACCTTACCACGTATTTTTTCTAACCGTACTAGACGGGATGACACTAGAGGTTTAACACACCTAGAGAAATGGCTACATTCATATTTTCTTATATTTGATTAATTGATTATTTTTTTATCCAATATCACATGATTACTATGCAAAACACACATCTAAACACCCTAACAATAACATGCCATTTGCCTAAAAAATCACTAAAACTTGGTTTTAAAAAGCGCTAGCCGCATAAAAGCGACGAGGTCTAAGCGCATCGCGCAAAAGCAGTGGGCTTTTCATACCAAAAGCGCGCACTAATTATATAATTTTTTTATATACTCGTATATATCCCATGGGTTTTTAGCTTCATTTACCCAAAATATAGCTATAAATAAGGTTTTTATATGAATTTACCTATATGTACAAGCCAAAAACACCAAGGTACAACGTTTTTATGCATAAAATACATGTGTATGAGAGGCGCGCGCCTCAAGGCCAAAGCGATGAAAAAAGTCAAAAATTTGCGCTTTTCTTCTTGCGCTTCTGGAAAAATGGGTAGGCGTAGATTCCTGAGGCACCCTGGGCTGCGCTCGCGCCTAGGCGCGCTTTTAAAACCCAACCACTTACTCGGAAATTATTTGAACATGAAGAGAGGTTTTTAAACCCAAATCCAATTTTAGCTAAGAAAATCAGAAATATAACCTAAACAACTAAACTAAATGAGCAGGGAGATGAACAGACTATAGATAAGAAAAGCACGCATACATAAACAATTAATCTTAGGTAGGAAAAACTCGTAAATACCTAACAACTGATTTTTTTTTTTTTTTTTTTTTGAACGGTGACTTTCCTTCATCTTTTCATGGGGATAAGTAGGTCACACCCGCCTCTTGGCAGGTCCGCCAACCCGCATCCGGCTAGACTATGTTGTCTTAACCGGGTCCACACTGGCATCGGTGTGGGGCTTGCCATTCCACGAGAACCTTACCACGTATGTTCTACCGTACTAGACGGGATGTATGTTTCTACCGTACTAGACGGGATGAACAGCCATCCCCCCCCCCCCACAAAATAAAGGGTCTAAGCTCTAAACTACTGAATTAATTAGCAGAAGTGAAATTACTTATAATCCACATACCTCGGGTGCCATCCAACGGTAAGTGCCAGTCTCCGCTGTCATCATTTCAGTAACAGTTTCTCTCCTCGCAAGACCGAAATCAGCAGCTTTACAGACTTCTGATTTGCAGTAAGTAGCAAGTTGTCTGCATCAACATCTTTTTGTTAATAAAGACAAAAACACGCAATAAAATATGGCATTATATATTCAATAATCGTATGCTTATAATTTACCTGACTATTTTGGTCTTAAATAAATAAATAATCAAAATCTGTAACAAACAGCTTATGTTTATATAGAATAATCTGAATCTTTTAAAAACTCCCAAATGAGGTTTTATGCACAACCTTGGATAACTAGACCCATTTGATTTGTTTATTTTAAAAACTGCTTTTGTTCTTCATTTTGCCTGTTTGACCCATAGAAATAACTATATAACCTGAATCGATCAGTGAACCGGTGGCTTACCTCAGCTCCACCACGTCAAAAGTGATTACTACTTACTAAAACTTCAAGCAGCAAAAACTCGATCCAAACAAATAACTTATTATGATCTATCAAATGATCACAATAACTTTTAAAATGCACATCCAAACACCCCTTAAAATAAATCAGAAGTTAAAAAAAAAAACAAGGCGTCATAATGCTGTAAACAGATAAATAAATACCGGGCTTTAAATCTCTATATATAATCCCATTGGCATGCAAACAATCCATAGCTCGTGCAATATCAAGAGCAAAATTAAAGCTAAACGAGGTCTAACTGATTCGGACGAATACTGCCCAAGTATTTTCTGAGTGACATCCCCGGTAACAATTCAGATACAATCACCATCAGCGGATCTTTACAAGCTCCAATAAACTGTAGCAAAATTATATAAAATAATCAAGTAAAGCACACGGCTTTTTAAGTTAGAAGTGCAGTAAGTAAATTTACCTTCACTAAGTTTTCATGCTTCACTCTTGACATCATAGTAACTTCACGAGCAAAACGGCTTTCAAGTGGCAACCCGTTCTTCTGCCTTACTCCCACGGTTGAGGACCTTTATTGCCACAATCCGATCACCATACCTACCAAACACATTATTATACACCACTTTTAACAATGAACAATAATAAATTGTGTGCTTTCAAGCATTCATTAAAGCTAAATTTACTATAAAAAGAGTGCACTTTGCAAGAAAGAGCTGTTTTGAACAAATAGGAACCAAAAAAAGATGAGTAACATGGTTTGGCATCTATAATGCCATAATTACTCAAAAACCGGTTATTCTCGCAAACTATATTTATCCTTTTGACATGTTACAAAGATGCTGCAATGAAAAGCCAAGAAAATGGTTAAAGAAATTGATTAAAAAAACGGAAAGAAAAGGAACCTTGTACATGTTAGGAATAATGCCTTTATTAGTGTTGATTAAAAACCGGGCAAACACATGCTAAGTTACACCATTTAGTGATTGTTTCCTTCAAGTTATAAGTCAGCTTCAAATAAAGCAGGAAAAGGTTTAAATTCATAACTAATTTAACAAGTAATTAGCATTTCAAGCTATTGTTTTTTTACTTTTTATTGACAATGGACCATTGTTCCTATAAACTCAACCAAAATATTGTTGCCACAGTTGCACATTCATAAAAATGAACAAATAATAGCCAATTTATCACAATATTTGACCTTTTTTGTCCAAGATTCTGCATATCTTATAACATTAATCACATAAAATTCAAATGCTAATCTAATAGATAAGAAGAAAGAAGTATGACTCACTTTCCTTCATAAACCTTCCCAAGGGCCCCTTCTCCAATTTTTGCTCCAATAAACAACAGTTTTTGGATCAACAAGCACCCGTTCATCGATCGTGCAGTCCGAATTTGTGATCGACCCATTCGAACAAACGTATTTCGATCAACCCGACCCCGATTTAACAGTCCCAGACTTATGATTGCTATTATTACTTGTTATGACTAATATTATTATTATTATTATTTCCCACTACTATTATTATTATCATCAAAAGCACCTTCTCTTCTTGCCCTGTTGATGTATTCTTCTCACTATTACTATTACTGTTACTCATACTGCAGTTTTCAGATTAATCCTGTGTTCCTCATCCTCACCCTCACATACCCAATTCAAAAACCTCAATTATTAAACACATCCCTATAAAAATTCAACCTTTTTCACTTCAATCATCACAGACAGCAATAAAACAGTGAAAAGATTGAAAAGATCAAAACTTTTTCACCCAAAATCAAAGAAACAAAAAATAACCAATACCAGATTAAAAGATTTAACAAACAACCCAAAAATCAAACACCCACATGAAAATTCAACCCTCAAACCTGCAAAAAAAAATAAATAAATAAATAAAGATTATTAGAGAGACTCAGAGAGAGTCAATAAGAACATAAAGATTAAATATATATAAAATAAAATAAAAAGAACACATACAACAACAGGAAGATGATTATGATGATGAATGATGATGATGATGATGAATAAACATAAACCCTAATATTATTATTATTATTATTAATTTGAAAAACTGAAATTGGGATATGGGTTTGGCTAAAAATCAATCTTTATAACTTTCTCTCTCTAGAAAATAAAAAGAGGGGTTGGGTTTGGGTTTTCAATATGGTGAAGAGAAGATGGCGTTGGGTGAAGATATTCTTTTTTCACAAAAATGTCCAGAAGGGAGGAAAAACAGGAAGGAGTTGGTAGTAAGGCATGTACTACACACAGAGTGTGAAGTGTGTGAGAGAGAGAGAAAAGAAGGGACTTGTCAGATTGATAGGCGAATGCTGGAGTGACACGTGGATATTATGGTGGTGACTTGAATGTTGGACGGAGATCGGATGTGATAGTAGGGCTGCTGAGACACCCACCCCACCATAAACCTCTCTCACTAGACTAGACTTAGTTATTATATCTACTCCTCCCATTAACAAAAACAAAATTGTAATAATAATAATAATATAATATAATATATATCTTGTTTGTTTTTATGCAAGTTGATGAGCATAGTTGTTGACAAACCAATAGTTTAAAATTTAGCATAACTTTTGACAAAATGAAATTTATTAGGGGACGGGCATTCCCGGCAAACGGTGTTTGTATAGTACGTAAACACTGTCGCAGGTGATATGGGTAGTGGTTTTGCTGGTAGTTTCACGGGTTCTAGTTAACGGACCGTGAGTAGTGTTTTGTGTGTGGGTTTTTTGTTTTTTATGGGTGATAGTTTAGGGTAGTGTTGCCTTCAAAACTGTGTTTCAATTAAGTGAATCATTAAAGTGATGTGACAGTGTAAGATTTATTTATTGAAATCAATGAAGTGAGTGAAAAATTCTTGCTGGTAGTGCCCCGTCTCCCCTTATATTTTTGAGAAATATATAAATATATCTCATTGTATCATATCTTTTGGTTAAGTGTTTTTTTTTTTATAGTTTTTAGAGGCACGAACTTTAGAATTCTATAGCATTAGCGATGAAGTTTCTCTTATTGGTTGTTTTTCAAACTGGATATGATCCGTCATACAAGTGGTATGCATTGTCTAATTTTGATGAAAACATATTATGTTGTTAGAATTTCAACTGTTAATATTACCTTTTTTATAGGGGAGAATACAAATAAAAAGAGAAACAATTTACACAACAAATCAAAAGATTGACATTCCCATTAAATATAGAACGACGATCTTCTCATATTCCTCTTGATTTGATATGATCTTGCAATTATCATCTGTTATTTTTTACATTCCCCACTCAAGTTTTGCAGTAGGATCTCCGATGCTCAACTTGCACAGGACGAATTCAAAAAATTCTCCCTGTTACTGCCTTTGTAAGGATTTTTGCCAACTGATTTTCATACATTCTAAAAGGAAGTTCAATAATTCTATCCACAATCTTTTCCTTTATAAATGTCAATCCACCTCTACATGCTTGGTTTTATTGTGTTGACACAGGATTCTCATAAATCTTTTCCAAGTCATTAAGTTTCCTCCAGCTAAAGCAAAATACTCTGTAGTAGATCTTATGTCATTTGGATTACAAGCCAAACGGCATTAGTAAAGGCCTCGATATTTAGATGCACATTTTTTTTTAAAATGATTCATCTTTCAGGAGTTCCGTTAAGGTAACGAAGAAATCCTCATGACTACCTCCATATGATATGTTAGAGGTGAATGCTTAAACTGAATTACTAACCCAACAACATATACAATATCGGGTCTAGTGTGAGCTAAGTAGATTAACTTCCTTACCGCTCTTTGGTATCTCCCATTGTCCACAAGTCCAGATTCATTATTTAATTTAAGATTATGATTCACAACCATTAGAGTATCACTCGCTTGCAGTCTATTAAACCTGTTCAGTCAATAAATCAAGGATATATTTAATATTTTATTTTTTTGAGAAATATTATTCCTTTCTTTGATCAAAGAACCTCAATACCAATGTGTTTCAGAGTTTTTTGTAGGAGGGAAAGGGAGAGAATGAGATGGTAAAATAAAGAGGATTTTAGTGTGATTTTCAATCTTTCCAATTTGAAAGGATTTGGAGAGAATGGAAGAGGAGGGAAATCTTTTTCTCTTCAATCCTTTAATGAAACTCGGGGAACACAATGTTAGTAAAGAGATTTCTCCGGTGTTGACGAATTGCCTCTTCATCATTTATCTTCTCTTTTTTACCAAACAAGGTATGGTCAGCATTGCTTTGTTTGCATCCATACTTCTTCATGGCAATTGTAAACCTCCAAAAGTGAATACATAGATCGACTTAACTTCATCAATCATCTATACATATTCACACATAAATAGTTTGGTATTTTTTTAATAATAATAATTTTCATATTGTTTTATAAAATAAACAAATAACTCTTACAAGTGGAAGGCAGGTAAACGGACCACAAGTTGCGCCGCTACCCCCTTTTGAATAGAAAAACCTACTCTATTAAAAATAAAACTTAGGTCCTTCGTCGCTGGAGAGTTGATCTGCACCGCCTTTTGAACTCTTTTTAAGAACTGGATTGCCTCAGGAGCTAGCCCTCCAAATGTGTCAAAAGCAAATGACACAAAAACATGTTGGTTCTCTACACAGACAACTTCATGTTTGACATATTTCTGGGATTCTGCCTTCAAGGCTGCTTGCTCTGCCACAAAACCCGAATCTCGAAGTTCTACCAACGGAGACACTCCTGTGAGATCAACGCACGGATGTGGTAAATGATATATTAAATAAATCCATCGCGTGATTATTTTGATGCGTAACTTTGTGGTAAATGATATATACCGATTAATATATATAAATTTAATTGCTATATTCCAAGAAACATGATGTTACGTTATTAAATATTTTTATTTTGAAAACGTATATGCATTGATAGTTCATATTAACACCAATAAATAATATGTAAACTTTGATTTGAGTTTATATGTTAGAAAATAGAAATAGTATATTTGGTCTCAACTAAATAGTTTCGTGATAAATTTTATATATTAAACTTGTTAATCAAACTAAATGTTTAGATATGTTAAATTGTTAACCATACATCTTTATTTTTTTTTAATGTATAAATTAGTCTTGTCATGGATATAATTATATTATTTAAAATAACTTATTTAAAATGTGGAATAAAATAGATGACAAAACGATTTGATAAATAAAAAAGTGCCTTGTCAAAACATAATCATGTTGGGTTTGATCATTTGTTCCTTGATCTTCTTTCCCGATTTTCTATTTGTATCATTAAATAAAACATTTTTTATTTTTCAATAACTATTTATGTATTACTAAAAAATGATAAAAATGTTTGGATAGTCCATTTGATTTCACTAAAAATTACTTTTATTACCTAACTTTTTGAAATTACACTCTTTTTCAATGTGCTTTATTTGGTTATTACTCAATAGTCCCTAGAGTTGGATGATTTTTTTTAGAAAAGACAGGCTATATTATTATATAAATCACTAGCAATATGCTAAAATCATACAATCAAAAATAAGTACTAAAAACAATAATATCCACCCAAAAAGAAATCGCCCCATTTCCCACTCGATTTTAAACCTGCACCATTTGTCCCACGTTATTCTGAATCGTTTTCACCTATTTAAAACCAATAAGAATCCAAAAGTCTTTGTTTTCATGGCAATCTTGAACAAGAAGACAAACATTATAAAGAAAAGAAAATAATAACCTAAATTTTAATAGAAAGAAATATACATATATGAGCAAATAGTCAACCCATAGTTATGCTTTATTATGGGTCAAACGACGCCTTTGTATAACACCCGTAGATTCTCGGACTTGTGTCTCGCCTTGTAGAGTTTGTACACTTGTATTTTCTTAGATGGTTTAGTTGAGGGGGCTCTTTGGCATTTAATAAAACCTTTTGGAGTAGCTTTGGGACCAAGTTTCATGGAAATCAAAGAGGAGGGACTTCATTGTCAATTGTTAAGCAAAATCGATTAACTGATTAATGTTGACAAAATAGGGTTTATACTCGGATTTGCTCAATTCAGCCGATTTGAAGGCTATTGTTTGGGGGTTTTGCCTCTAAATCATCCCACAAGGTTAGTCTATCAATTCCCTAAGTGAATTCATGGTTAATTTTGATGTTATGATCGATTAATTGTTTGAATTTAAAGCTAGGGTTTTGAAATCGGCTTCTTTGTTCTTTAGACGATTTGGTGGATTTAATTGGGGGTTTTACTTCCAAACCATCCTACGGTATGTGTTTTAATATCATATCCGAAAATGGGGGCCATTGGTTAAAGTTTGGTGGGTCAATTGATTGAAATACGATTCTAAGGTTCTAGGGTTCTTGTTTTGGGAATTTTTTAGTTCTTGGTGTTAATAAATCAATTTGGTGTTTAAGTTAGCCGATAAAACCTTGTTAGGACCCTTTTTTAATGTGTTTTATGATTTAACATGGTCGAGGAATTCGTTTGTCAATAATGATAAAATCAGGGTTTACGGTATGTAAGAAAAGGGACGATTTTGAGTAATGTGTTGTTGTTTGTAACCACCATCCAAATCTGATATAAAATATGGTTTAGGTTGATAATAGGGCTGATTTGGGTGAAGAACACACTACTTTGCAAAACAGAACCTTTGGTTCAACAGTTTTTGGTATTTTCGCAATTTAAGTGATGGTTCACCCTGTGAGGATCAGGTCTTAGACCATTCATATAGCATATGAACTTTTTACAAACAATATTCTAAAGATTAGGGGCTGAACTGATTAATTACGCATGTCTAGGAACTCAATATTACCCGGTTGAATCGTTAGGAACCATAGAAGTCTTATAGGCCTAGCTTGTAATATAAATTGTTACTTGGCAGGTGTTTGAGTTTGTGTGTAGCCTCCCGGTATCAATTTGCTTGTTGGGTGTTGTTCTCGCTTTCAGGTGAATTCATGTGCCCTTTTTACTATTCTAAAACATTTTGGGCTAATATGCATGTTTTGGAAGTATATGTGGAACCTTGCTTGTTAGATCAGTATTTGCCTTGATTTATACTTGATTAAGTTTAATTCTTTACCATATATTTATACTTGTATAAACTGTGTATGACAGTTACTTAGTGTTATATATTGAGCTATGATAGTTATATAGTATGTCTTCTCGGATTTATAGTTATGGTTTGAGTCTTAGTAGGCGATATTCGCTTATGTGGACTTGTTGTAGTTTGTGACAAATATGCGAAATGCGCTTATTCTAGACTTTACATTAGCTTATGGACATATAGGCGGATTGCGCTTATTGTAACTATAAGGTTAAAGTAATTTGTTAACTATTATTTTTGACAATTTACTTATTTATTTAAGAACTTCATAAAACTTGAATTCACTCAGCTCGTCTGACTTTGCGTGCATATTAGCTGGATTTCAGGTAATTGAAGAATAAAAAGGGATGCATTGGCTTGCTGTAGGACTACTCAGAGACGGTTGACATTTCAAAATAAAAAGAGTCTACTTTATTCCTTGAAAACCTTTTCTGAACTTATTGTTTGTTCTACAAATATGCTTTGACCCATTATAGGGAATTTCATGTTTGGATAACTTAAACTATTTACTTTTCGTTGCGTGTTTTATAATAATAAATAAGACTTCTTGAGTATTAATTTATTGTTTTAGTATTTGAATTCCAACTGTTTGACCTGTCGGTTTTGAGGTCTTACACTTTGCCCCTTGCATCTTGGCAACAAGTGAACCCATCGCGCATATAGTGCACACTAAGTACTATTATATAATGTGTCAATTACAATAAAAGAAGTTACAGGGTCAACCTCTAGCTACATATCCCAGTAAATTTCAAATGAATGGTAATTACTTACATTTTTAACACAAAATATAAACTTCAAACTGAAAATAGATGAAAAAATTAACTGATAAAGGTCGTAGAAATTTTACCTTGGTTCTTGCCTCTCATTGAATTCTCTACCTCCAACGCTTATTGTTTATCTAATTTGGAATAAAACTGAAGCAAAAAAGCACTAATATATATGTGTGTGTATATATAGAGAGGGGGGAGTTGGCATCCTTATAACATCTTTAAGAGATGCTAGCAGGCCAAAAGATGTTAGCGTACATGTTGAAATTGGCCGGTCAAGTAGATTAGAAATATTTTTGTTAATAATTGGTGTAGCATATATGGTTTTGTACTTTTATCAATTAAAATACACTTTTGAGCTTTTTTTTTTTTTTTTTTTTTTACTATTTCCAAACTAATTATCATCTACAAGTTTGTAATTAAAGACAATGATCGATTAGGCATTTTTTGGTAATTGGAGTACGTTTCACTGGTGAAGATGAGTTGTTCACATAGATTAAATCATCAATAGCAATGACTGGACTCGGATATATTTGAAATAATAATTTTCAGACCATGGAATTTCTCCTACGAAAGCAGATCAATAAAAGACTACACCAAACTTAAATTTTCTAAACAAACATACAATCATTTAACCAATACCTAATGAACGACACGTATATCGTATCATCAATCTATCATAAAACACCTAAAAATTAATCAACTAATAAAAGCTTTAGAGCCTAATTTCACGTAATTATCATGATTAAAATTGAAAACAAAAATGATTGCGTTGAATGATATAAAAAATATGCTCTGGTTAGCTTGACTTTAACTCTAGGAAGACTTTAGTCACTATATTTTAAAGTTTTAAAACTCATATAAGTTTAGCTGTAATAAGATTATTCATTGTGATAACATAAATTATTATCTTTCATCGCTATTATATGAAATTTGTTCAAAAATATTGTTATTCCGTGTGTTTATTTAGTTTTGGGCGAATTCCATTTTCATATAAAAGTTGATTATCTTATAGGGGCATTTAAGAAAGAAAAGTGGTAAAATTTAGTAAATTCTAAAGAAACCACTGGTATACCATCTTAACTTTAGACAATTTAAACATATTTGCCCATGCCTCCTCCTTTATAATGTAGTATAGATATCATCGAACGAAAATACTTATTTCTTGACAACAAAAAGTTTTTAAACTTTTTAATCTCATTTCTTTTATTTAATCCACCAAACAAAAATACTCTAAAATTATATAAATAATTCTTAAGTTTATTTATTTGTATTTAAACTGGTTATTTAAAATTATATAAACATTCATCTAAAACCCTTTTTGTTTATTCTAGTAAATTCGAATATAAAAAGTTCCTTTATGAAAGCAGTGAGGGTTGCATAGTGGAGGACATGTCGGTAGCATCTTTCAAAACCTAACATCGATGTTGACATCTAAGGATTTGTTCATTCATTTTTTGTTGAAATTGAGTTACTATACTTTAAATAATTCACATTTTAAATTGCCAAAACTTTATACACCATACTGTCATTTATCCAATCCGATCCTTGCTTCATTTAGTTACACACATAAACCAAAGAGCCTTTAGCCTACTGGTTACAAAGTGTTAAATAAGGCTTAGCCTTTTCTTGTGGTGATAATTCAAATTCCATTAGTAACATAAAGTTAATTCATTAAAAAAAAAGTTACATGAATTAATCTATTACTTGGTAATGGTTCTAGGTAACAAAAAGTTAATACATGAATTATATGTATTGAATGGTGCAATTGATTTGTATTAGTGACTTGTACATAAGGGCATAGATAGAAGAAAATGGTAAAAATTAGAGATTTATGCATGAGACCTTTTGTATGCCATCTTAAATTGGTGGTAAAATTACTTTCTTACCCATCTCTCCTCCTTAATAAGGTAGTAGAGATATTTGATTGATTATGTATAACTTATAAACCAATAAGTTTGCTATAGAATTAGATATGATGTTTTCTAGTAAAAGAAACATTAATAATTAATTCTAAATTACTAGTAAAGGTAAATAACGTAGTTAAAATTGTTTATTTATATGTAAAAATATCATCATACAATTTGCTGTATCTTAAATATATATGCTCAAGTAACATGTATTTACATCACTGAACTTTTATATTAATATCTTTTGTGCAACTCGTTTAAGGCATAACAATTTTTTAGTAAAAGCTGTAGAAAGTTTTGCATGATAAACTCATACGTAATGCTTAACAGATTTAAGAATTATCAGTATAAAGGGTTATGGTGGTGGAGTGGTAAGTAGCCATGCCACCCTGGATGTGATGTCCGTGGTACAATGCCCCTCTCAATGGCCACACGTGGCGACCATGACAATCCTTACGTTCTTCACAGACCACAACCATTCAATTTAATTTTGTCATATTCAAGTTATGGGGGGGGGGGGGGGGACTATTACCACACCTTTGGGTTGGTGATGGAGGATTGTGGATGAGGATAGAGTGATATGACCGTGATGATGATGATAAGAATTATGACAATCATCACACCCTATAGCCAAATAAGGTAAATGGCTTATACCCTTTTGTTGTTGATAGTCAAGACTTAAGAGAGTGTGAAGAAATATGTTATATAACTATCATAATTTTCTAATTCAAATTGGTTACATAAAATTATTTATATTTCACAAATCAGTGAGGATATATATATTGTATGTTAAGACTAAATTGGTTACATTTAATATAGTTGTCTTAATATAAAGAAAGAGTGGGTTCTATGTTTACTTATTGCTATATTTAATAAGAAAACTATTTTAAGACATGAGTACGTTCTTTTTCCATGTCAGTTCCACTTCTATACGGGCATTTTCACCTTTAACCGGGCCCATACCACTATCTCATCCCACCACGTGCTATGGGTGGCTATCACATGTTTTAATTAAAATTATATCTATAATTCTATATCTATATACATTATAAAGGAGGAGTGATGGCCCCTTTGGTAATTTTCATTTCCGTACAACTTAACAAGCAACATGTACAAGACATTTGAGCAAGAAATTTAAGGGTATTATGGGGATATTAGTGACAATTAAGACACCTAAAGGGTTAATATAGGCATTTCACCCATCATCTCCCTTGCGATATGAAAAAAGTGTTCCATCCATACCCTTATACCTCATTTTGAACTCCCAGACCAATGAATCGACCCTTCATTGAAACCATTCATTAATTCCAGGAAGATGCAACACATTGATACCAAACCCTAACTAAGCATCAAATTCTTGGTTCAATGGAGTACCATGAATGCTAACTTCAGTTTCATCCATCCAACTCCCATTATTATAGGCTGAAAATCCATTGCAGGTGATTCCATCTCAGGTTAGTTGTTGTCGGTTCCAGGGTGATAATGAAGATCTGCTGATTAGAGATTCTTTCATTAAGGTAAACCTTAATTTCATTATTCTTCTCCAATAAGTAATTTACATGATTAAAGTATAAAAACAACTTTTTGATGATTTACTTCTCTGATTAGGTGCAGCCATCACTGATCTTGGTGGTAATTTTACAAGGTAAGCCTATGTTTGATGTTGCTTCTTTATAATTTTGGTGATGTTATTGTTTCTTTACACAAATTGTTGAATTATTTAGTTTCTTTAATGTTGTGAATTATTTTGGTTATTGATGAGTATGACCATCCTCTAATGTTGTGAGACGAAGAAATTTGTGGCTGACATGGAAGAGAGAGGGAATAGAGAACGCGGGTGGGCACCATGTGGCGAGGAGAGAGGGATAATGAAAGGGCAGTGTAAGAGGTCAGCCAGGCCGATGTGGATGTGAGAGGCCTCTTATGATGACGGTAGCAATGGAGATGGTGTAACTGGTTAATGCATAAACTTTTCTGATTAACTTGCAAAACACATTTATGGTTTTCATACTTGTATGGTGTAGTTGTTGCTCTACAGGTTCTTAAGCATGCTTGGCAAGGCACGCCGCTCAGCTGGAACGATGGCTCAGACCCGTGTGGTGGTGATTGGGTTGGCATCACCTGCACCAACTCTTGTGTGACCTCATTTCTCTCTCTAAAACTTAAGGAATCTAGGGATGATTCCGACACCGTTGTGGATAAATTGGTGTGCTAGATGATGGTGATAAGCTGGGGAACAGCCGATAATCGGATGATATGATTTTGATGGAGAATGTGGGTAGCGCGGACGTTGTAACAACCGCGTTCTCTCGACGGCTGTGCTCTGGTTTCATGTATACCTTCTCAAGCGACGGTATTTAAGCAACATCAATGGTCCAATGTTTTCTCACCGGCTAAACTCTACCTGTTAGAGCAGACTTTTGTCGCCACTTTATACTCAACTGATTTTATATGCATCTGCTTAATTATTCGTCTCGGTGTTGATTTTGAGTTTCTTTTGGCCGGTTAATTCTTCGTTTTGTTTTTCTTTTATCCTTAAGGCACTGACTATCTGACAATTAAATTGTAGATTGTTAGTCTTTGATTTTGTTAGGTTTTAATATTTTTAATTGAAATTAACGAAGAAGAGATGGTTGTGTAAGTTAGACATATAAAAGCCCCAAAAATTATTGCAGATATTGTTTCTTGAATCAGTGGTTGCAGCTGTATGCATGGATCGTGGATTCAACTTACAACAGATGTGGATGGTAAGCTTTTATTAATTTGTTTAAGTTAAGTTACATTCTCCACTTATATCAGATATTGAATGAAACTAAGATGGTGAACAAAGTTTTTTTAGATGCCTACTTGAACCGTTAGTCATGCTCGATATCATTTTACTGAATGTATGTTGTTGATTGAATATGTAGGTTGTGACCCTTTACACAACCTTATTCTTTATTTAAAGTTCCAAACCCATAAAACAAGAGTTTAACTCTGTTTGTATTAGTATTTAATTTATAGTTGTGCAATTCCTTTACATATTGATCACTTTGTGTTTATTTAGTCATTAGTTCATGACTTCTTTTAATTTAGATTGGTGAAGTTGGTGGCCAGGGCATTTTACAATGATTTTACTGCTAAAGGGTTGGTGCGTGCTTGATCCACCACCAATAACTTGAAGAAAATGAGCATGGTGGTGAGGTTGGCTCATCAAGCGAAGGGCAGGCAGTGCTATAGTGTAAACATCGGCTACATTATATTAACCTAATCGCTACGTTTGTATGTCATTTGTTCCTTAAATGAAAGTTTGTGTGGTAATTTCTCTGTGAAATAGGTTGACCTTACTTATCAACGGTGAGGCCTAATCGCATATTTTCTATGTCATTTGTTGTTGTAGATTCCGTTATTAACTACATTGTGAACACAACAGATGGAATATATTGCTATTTTGAATTAAGTGACTAAATCGGTTGAACTGGTAAGGCGATTAAGGGTTCTGAGCATGGGTAGTTGATATGCAGACGGTTGAAGACATGCCAGTAAACCATTCGCCACTTCTTGCCTTCGCAAGGTACGCATTTCTTGATTCCAAACTCACGATACTTGATAATCGATTTAAAGACCTCAAACATCAGTTCAAATTGCAGATTTCGGCATTAGGGTTTAAAAAAACTAGATTTTTTAGGTGTCTTCTCTATACGAACTTAACCGACAAGAATATATACAAAATTTAAAAATTCTATGGGTTTGCTTTCTGTATAGAACATGCTTACAGAATTGTTGTTGTTGGTGTCGATGTCTGGTATGATTGCTTAAACTTAAAACAAATTACTATCTTGCTTAATTACTAGATTGAGTTATTTCATTGGTTGTAATAATTTGTCCAAGATACCAAAAGCTTTAGCAAATCGGCTACTGAAGGGTGAACAAATGGGGCCAATGTATCCATGTTGCTAATTGAGTCATTTCATTTGGAAAGCTATAAGTGTGCAAGACTTCGTTGCAGAATAACATGTTTTTAATGCTTTTATATCCTTTTTTGTCTTTTTTTTTGTTTCCATGCTCGATTATGGATGTTTATTATTGCTAACCTTTGAAGCACTTCGTGATTGTTACACATATTTAGTAGCTCCATAATGTCTAAATGAATCTCTGTTTCAACAATTAGAAAACTAAGTGCAACCGCCTTCCCGCGACCATGATATGCAACCAAAGACATTGTGCTACGCAGTCTATATTATGAAGTCGCATCAAGTAAGGTATAGGTGTTTCTATATTCTTATGTGTAGTGCTCTTTTGACTACCAAGATCATGTTTCTTTTATGTATTTAATTTCATCATGAAGCCAGAATGGCATCACTTATTTATATCAAAATATACATAATGGTCTCTTAAAATAGTTAAAATGTGTCTGCTTCTAACAGTGGGTTTTATATTATGAATTTTATTTAGAGATATATGCTTAACAGTTAACAGATATATGCTTCCACGGGCACTGTATGTCTGATACATGTTTGTCTATTCACTTTTCTGCTTCTACAACACTAGCACAGCACACGGCTCACGACAAATGATCAAAAGAGTTTAAAGAGTAGTTGAACCATGGGCAAAGTCACATCACACATATCCTTAGGTATTCACATCTTTATTGACCCAGCCATTAGATTAGCTGTTTATAGAAATACCAATTGACTCAGCAACAAAAATGCTAGCCATTTATCTTAATACTTTGCAAACTTAGTACCTATTTACCCATACCGAGGTCCGGGATTTAGAACTACTTCCACTTACAGGTGGTTTCTGTTCCACATTTGAATTTCCTGATTAGTGGATAAAGCATGGACTAACTTTCTCAGTATTTAACAGGCTCATGCAAAAAAACCAAAGTACTCGGAATACCGTTATTTTGCAAGCCGCTTTTGACAACGGATTCTGAACAGATGCAGTCTCCGATGCAAATGAAAAGCAACAGATAAAGCAATATGCTCTTTTTTTCATCGGATGTGTTGTTGCTTACATGTTATTAATTGGATTGAATGTCACTGTATACAAAGCTGGGGCGAGGATTAGCGGGAAACTATGGAGCATTTCACAAGATGGTTCAGTATGGGATGAGAGTGCCAATACAATACTATGGTATGGATGGTTACAAGAAACCAAGTTACAAGTGACGTTAATTTATACGGTTATTATCCTTAATGTGGTGTTTTTTCGGAACCTAACTTAATGTTGCAAAATAGAAATCGGGTGCGGGTCGGATTGGATAATTGATATTATGGTGTAGAAAAAAGTTAACTTTATATAGTTAACTTTATAAAAGAGTCAGTCGGATAAGCATATGATCATAGAGATTATATGTTGGTGGATATATTGATTCTTGATGTAACAAGGTATTCCTTTTACAACACATCTAACCCACTGATGATGATGATAAATAGTTAAGTGGAACACAACATTCAAAAGAAACTTTGACTACTAATATGTTTATTGATTTGTAGTACATATATTTGATTTATATATACACATGTTAGCTTATTTAGCTTATTTCCAGGGTTCTCTACATCTAGCAAGGTGTGTATTTATATGTTAGATGGAATTTAATTATATCAAACCGCACCTCACAATTTACTCTCGTAAATACCTGCGGTAACGCGCGGGCACTACCACTATATATTTATATGTCTGGTCGAATTTTCCATAATAAGGTCTGCCATCTCTTATATTGTTGTTTTTAATGTTAATTATTTTCTTTATAATCTCTTGCTCTTTGTTTATTGATAGATTAGTTGTCTCAACAAATTTGTATTAAAAAAATACGTGAAACCCGTCACGTAACGTGAACCCAAAAAACATAAGTACCCGCTGCAACGCGCGGGCATTTCCACTAGTTTATACTAATGCATAAGTGGGATAGTTTAAGTTATCTAAAAGTTAAGAACTTATTTTTCATTAATAACTCTGAAATGAGGGTAAAATAGTCATTTATACATTATTTACATTTTAATACCCTATCTTATTTTCACTTTAATCCCTTAAACTTTACTTAACTTTTACTTATTTTAATCAAACTGTAACATCCGGCCTCTCTCACCACCAATATTGCCCGCTTTGCCCCGATGGGTTGCCCATCCAGAGCTCACGGATTTGTTTTTGGTCGCCCCGGTGGAGACTTCCTAGGAGGTCACCCAACCTGATACTACTCCCACCTGAGCACGCTTAACTGTGGAGTTCTTCTCTCATCCACTAGCATTAAGCCCAAAACGCGTTGGTGATTTAAGAGGCTTTGGATTACTTATGAACCAAGGATCTCTCCTGGCCACGACCGATGTGGGATTTGCCTAGGGTGTCATACAAAGGTCCATGTTAATCTTTTCAGAAATCAGTACTGTTACACAAACCATCCCTCATGATTTACAAATAGTCATTTTTTTTTTGCATACGTTTATACTTTTATATAAAAAAAATTACATCATAATAATGAGCATTTTATTATCTTTAATTTAAGTATAGTATTGTTATTTTTTATTTTAAAAATCTTTATGTGCTACGTGATTAACGATATCTAAGAGTGAGCAATAACTAAACCGTTCACCGAAGCCAAACCAAAAAACTGACAAAACTGAACCAAAATCTATTGAAAACTGAAAATATCTGATTTAACTTAAAATTGGTTATCGTTTTCTTTTTGTACCCCTAGTTAACCCAAATTAGTTAAACTATAACAACATGCCCGCACGATGTGGTAGAGAATACAGACACCTTTAGTGGTTCATGGTTGGGTTAGGTTCAGTTCGGTTATAAGCCTCAACCAAAACAAAAATCGACATTATTAGTTTATCAATCTTGTTAACCAACCGGTTAATTGGTTCAGTCTATTTGATTAGATTGTCATTTTTAGTTCAGTTTAGTTAATTTTGGTTAATAACCAAAACCAAACTTTGGTTAAAATTTTGATTAGAAGCACATGAAATGAATATATAAATACATGTAATGGATGTATAAAAGATATAAATGTATAAATGTTCAGTTTTGGTTTGTTAATTTTGGTTAACTTAGGGTACAAAAAAACCGATATTAGGTTAACTCGGTTTTGGTTAATTTTCAGTTCGGTTTTGTATGTTTTTGTTCAATTTCGGTTGAGTTTCAATTATTGTTCACCTCTAGATATTGTTAATCACGTAAAAAATCAAAATTTTAATTAAAAGTATATAGCAAATTATACTCTAATATGGTTTGAAGCTGAGTAGATAGGTTTTTGAATTGTAGTGACGGTATAAATATAGGGAGTTTTGAAATTTTTTAGCTTTTATACCTAGGCTTGTAAACGAACCAAATATTCATTTAATTTTAACCGAACACGAACACGAACATATAATCAAACACATTATTGTGTTCATGTTCGTTCATTAAGAAATTTGTCATGTTCTTGTTCGTTTATATTCGTTCGTTTAAACCTAAACGAACAGTTCACCAACGAGCATAAATGGACGTTCACGAACATATTAAATGTGATTGATTTTGTATTACTAAAAAAACCCAATTACTAATTGGTTATATATTTATACAAGTAGCTAAAGCCCAATTTATATTTGTATTTATGTAAATATAACTACGTATGTAATTAGTAAACTTAAACGGACATAAATAAACGAACATAAACGGACGTTCACGAACATAAATGAACAAACTCAACGTTTGTTCATGTTCGTTCATTTAACTAAACGAACATATTTTTTTGTTCGTGTTTGTTCGTTTATTAAATAAACGACATAAACGAACTTCCTACCGAACAAGTTCACGAACAGCTCATGAACATTTTGTTTGTTTACAGGCCTATTGTTTACCTCTATTTCATGTATTTATACCTTCATTTCATGTACTTCTAGGCAAAAAAAATTTAGCAAAAGTTTGTATTTTTTTTATTCATCAAAATTGTAACACCCCAACCGATGGCGGAAACATCGGGATGTCACGTATTGACGATTGTTCAGTAGCTCATGGTAAATAATAAATTTCATTAATTGATTACATAAATTACATACAATTGTTCTAAAAGAATTTGTACATCAAAATGAAAAATACTAGATACACATCTTCAAGCATTAACTCTAATCTTCAAGCAAGCTATATCCTGAAACATGTTAAGTTTGAAAATATTTTGGGTCAACAAAAGTTGGTGAGAATTACATAGGTTTGAATGTTGAATAAAATTTGTACAATTCGAGTGTCATGGCAAGTCTAGTCCATATGTGAAAACAATACTACCCGGTAAATCGTGTGCATAATCAAACCTTGTGACTAGAATATTGTGGTCCATCCCATACGCTCATGGTTCACTCGATTATGTTATGAATTCGATAACAATCACCCACGCTACCTTTGTAGGAGGTACACGTATCCGGGTGGGATTGTCAGTCCAATAGATCTATCATTGTATACCGTCGGCTGATCAATGTTAATGATTATGCTAGAATAATGTGCATACCCTAGTAATGTTTAAGACATAATGCAACATAGAATAACACATAGACACTTATGATTAATTTGTAAATTGAATGTTGTAACATGTTTCACCCTAAAATAGTGAAATGGAAAAGGGGCTATGTAAAACTCACCTTAGGTGCTTAATGAGTTCGTGAGTTTTATTGAGCGTGCAAACACTTAGTAATAATGCCTTGGAAAACTCAGAACTAGCTAGAGGAGATAATGATGGATGAAAACTTTAGTATGTGGGAGATGGGATAATAATGTTTTTTTTATTGAATGTTATAAAGAGTTGAATGGTAGGCTATTGTATTTATAGTGTAGAAATTGGAGTTGTAATTAGGGACTACTTTGACTAGGCTAGAATTTAGGAACAACTTTGACTTGACTAGAAGACCATACTTACTAACACTTTGACTTGACTAGGACACCATATTTACTAACACTTTGACTTGACTTGACTAAGAGACTACGTTTGACTTTTCAGGTTTGACTAAGGGACCTTGAAAGGGTTTAAGTTTAATTGGTTTTAATTAGCATCACAAAACACCAAATGGTGTAGTGGTTTGTGTGGTGTGGTTAAGGTTTAGCCCGCCAGGGACTCGGGTTCGAATCCTGGCTCAGGCAAACATTTTTTTAACGTTTTTAAATCAGAATTTTTAATAAAATCCAATTTAATATTGATTATAAGTCATTATTTAAACAAAAAATTAATAAAATGGATGGGAAAGATAATGTAAACATGAATCGGATGAATAAACGAGGGAGTTCTATATATATATATAAAAAAAATTGTGTGATGTTACAAAATTAACTAAACCGGACTAAAAACCGATAATCTAACAATACTAACCAAATCAAGGAACCAATTGTTTAATAAGATTGATTAATTGATGACTTTTGATTTTAGTTTCGGTTGAGGCTAATAATCGAACATAACCAAACCATACTTACCCTTAAAAGTGTTTGTGTTCTCCGCTGCATCGCGCGAGTACTCTACTATTAATTATAATATACAAGAGTTTTAAAAACACAAAAATTAAAATAAATAAATAAATATTAATACGTAAAGCTTGCATGGATAAATATGAGGAGCACGCAATTCATTGCAAAGAGCTCTCTGGGTTCAAATACCGGCATGACTGGGTGAGGGACGTTTTGTGGGACATCCTGAGAAGAGCTGAGATTTTTGCTAAAAAGGAGGCCCTTGTAAATTTTCTCACAGACCCTGCGGAAGGGAGATCCACCTTGCGACCAACATATATGCTTGTCTTTGGTTGGGAGAGGGGGAAACATGCTTGCGTGGACCTCACATGGGTATCTCCTTTGGTTGGGTTAAGGGGAACAGGGTTTGTAGCTGGGCAAGCATCGAGAAAGGCGGAATCGAGAAAGTAAATAAACATGCTAAAGCTTGCGTAGCGAACCAACATGTCTTTATCCCTTTGGCCTTTGTTGCCCGTATATCTTTTATTGTGATGTAATTTTCGTATTTTGTTTTAATGAAAGGAAATAAACTCTAAAAAAATAAAAAAATCATGTTTAGATTATTATAAAAACTGCATCTCACTCAATTTCATAAGTCAATCACAAACGTATTGCATTATATTAACCGATCTAATATTTACTAATAATTGTTTACTTTTTTATCCATGAAAGATTTTCATTATATTGAAAGTTGCAACTTACAAGTGTTAATCCTACCGATCAAACTTATGATCCTTGGAGTCCACTTATTACGATTGACTCCACCATACTAAAGGCTAATCCAATGGGACTCCCATGTCATGTCGAGTCTTTGACAACATAGTCTTCTTATTACAATATAATCCTGGGACACTTAATTTTACACGCAATAGCTCTTGATGGTCACTTAAATTTTAAGCAGATGTCCTTTACCGCCATCCACACATCATGATTAATCTGGATTAATACTCTTATAATGGATTTAACTTAATTGTGAACGTTTCTAACGTACTTGATATCCATTATAAGTCACACGCACAAAATGCTTCAAATATGATCATTATTAGAATATATATTGTAATAATCATGATCACAAAACCTAATGCACAATATGTTTATCAAAACTGATATATATTTTTTTTACGACTAAGAAAAACATCAAAACTTGCTTTAAAACTATCATGTAGTTAGGTTTGGGCCTATATTCGATAAGAGAGGCTACCTTTAGTTGCCTTAAGAATATAAATAGGATAATCTTGGTGATCAGTATGCTAAGTATGAAGGTCATGCGAGCATGAGAAGCTTAAAGTTAACATTAACTTAACAAACAACCTTGAATCAGATGCGACTGGCCTTGCTTAAACAATCAGGCAAACTTCTAGCAACTTGCGATCGTTGGTTCAAATCCCAGACTGGGGAAGAAGATGATGATCGGATCTGGTGAAGACGCGTGTATGAAGCCACGCATTCGAAGCCTTGTATTTGACGCAACTCCAAAAGTCTTTGGATAACATACTTGTACAACATGCTCCGAATAAGTTGTATGGACTGATACAGTGATCGCCACTCACAAAGAGATGTTAGTAAATAACATATAGTTAAATAATAAAATTATTCTACTTCTAACCCAAATCTGTATGAACTACAGTATGGAATATTTTAAGAGATTGCAACAAGAACAAAATAAATTACAATTAGACAATACTATCTTACCTTATAGTTTAACTTCAAGAGCAACGCGCTGATAATGTGTTGTAAAACCACATCTATTAACAATATATAGAGAGGAAATATATAGAGAATGGGGGAATAGTTTTCTTATTGGTATATCAATATTAAATATGATGTCTCTATTTATAGGCTCATACAGTGACACAAGAGTAAAGAACGAGAGAAGTTAAGTATGTGAAAATTATTCTAATAATGTAATTTATAACATTAAGTGTTATAATTTCTAATAAGCAGTATGATATAACAATAATATAATACTATAATTTTGTTTGAACAAGGACAAGATCAGAACATTTTAGTCGAGGATCAACATAAGGTTTTATTCTCTACAACTAAGTACTACAAAAAACATCTACAACAAAGTGAGATTTTATGTGTAAAAATCCACACATGTTCTACTGACCCGAAGGGTCACCGAACCCTGTTGACCCATATCGAATTTCAAAGCCAAATGGATGGTCAATTTTTGTCCAAAACTAGTATGAACATTAAAGAGTTTACCTTTGAGAAGGTTTTAATTTGGCGAGTAATTGTCGTGTATCAAGACCATTTCTACACATGCAGGCAAGGCCAAATCTAAGAAAAATCCATATTACTGCTTTGGTCAAAAATCTCCAACCTCTCTTTTCTTTCTCTTCTTCCACGTGAGGATACTAAATGAGTTAATTTTGACCTTTTGCTTAAATGTCAAATATGGTCCCCTAGTCTCCATAATTATCAAATTACCGCCCCTGGATAGGTTATTCAAAACCAATTCTGCTTGGCAAATATGAAATTAGTTTTAAAAAAAGAGCCCTATCTAACTTATGCAATAACTAGATGTAGATTGGATTGGTTGGTGTAAATACCCTTTAAACTTGATGTAATTCGCTTGTTTTGTCGGGGTCCTTGCTTTGAAGACCGCTTTCGGCGTTTTTTTAATGAAATTTACCTTTCAAAAAAAAAAAAAAATACCTGCACAAATTCAAAATTATCATAATTTACAAATTCTTTTCGACTTAAATATTACACGATCCATGAATGGTAACATATCTGATCAATACTATACATCCATCTATGGTTTATAGCATTGACAATTAATTAATGATTTTGGTTGTTTAACAATTAAGAAATACCTTTATGCCTAAATAATCATTGTTTTTTTTAGCTCTTGCAACTTTCATAACACACAAATATAATAGATGTTTAAGGCATGTTGGATATATTACTCACCAAAAGAGCATCAATATATAACATCCATCACTCTAAATTGTAAATTGTCAATTTTGTTGCAACGCATGGATTCACACTATTTATTTATTTTTAAAGTGGCATGTTTCTTGGTGTTTTCTTCATCATTAAAATCATTTCAACTTTCAAGAGTTTCATATTTGTATATATAAAATATATTAACATCCATATAATAGATGTTTAAGGCATGTTGGATATATTATACTCACCAAAAGAGCATCAATATATAACATCATCCACTCAATATAACTAGATATTTAAATTAGCCAAATAAGTGTGTGGATATATATTATATATATATATATATAATATATCTGGTGAAGTTAATTTACAAAATGACATATTTTATGAGAAATGTGAGAATGATTAATAATTGAAATGTAAGCATCATTTGTTTGACTTAGTCATAGTTTGGATTCAAAAACACAAAACATAACAATTAATAATTGAAATGTAATACAAAGCAATGTATTATAAGCTTAAAACTTAAAACACCACGTCAAGAAAATTAAGTAGTGTGTTTTAGCTGTGTTTTGATTTCCATGACTATAATACATTGCATTGTGTTTTATATTGTTATTGTTATGTGAAAAGGATTAAGAATTGGCATATAGGCGTCATGAAGAAGGATTATGAAAACATACCATGTCGGGTAATGCCAGCAACAAGATAGTAGTCATGCTTGTAATATCTCTTTAGCCACTAAAGAACACGCTTGTGTGGTTCTATGATCATCGTTAGTTCATTATTCAATAATGGTGATGGATGTAAAACATTGATGTCATTGATTGAAATGGGAGCACAAACGTACACATGTCAAATCCATAAATCATTCTATGGCACCGCTTTGAGCATGATTGTCGATATTTTGTGGTCAATTCTCATAAACCGACCTTGCAAGCTCGTCAGACACATTCTCCAAACTACATGTGTACAACCAATGCTACCGAGCATCCATGGAAGGTGCCATCTAGCTTCATGTGCGGTGTACAGAAATGTAAAGTTGTGTTTAGTCGTTTTCGTAGAAACTCTAACCGTATAACTTAATAATTGCATTGCAAAAATATTCTAGACATTCACACGAAGTCGTAGTAGACATAGCTAAATATTTACGGTATTCGTCGGGAGCATTACCGGCTGCAAGCTGGTAAATTGCGGATGTGCATCTTTATAGTGGCGAGAAACTCTTTGTAGACATCCCGTCATAACCTTCTTGAAACCATTCAAATTGAGTATCTATATCTCCCATAATTTTTAAAAATACTTCGTTTGATAATCGAAATCTCACTTTAAACGTCGCATTATTGTACTTTGGTATTCGACAAAATAACCGTTCAATAGAACTTCACTAGCCCCTTCCTGATGATGGTGCACAATTTTTTTCTTTGATTTCCCGTATTGTCAAATTCCTTTGTTTGCTTCTCTACACGCCTTGGCAAAAAAAATTCAAGGGTGCCATCAGAAGAGTTAGAAGAATTTGATGATTAAGGTGAAAACGCCTTGCGTGAAACCTCCATTTGTATATTTTTTTTTGTATGTGAGGGAAATAGTTAAAGTTGTGAAAAACGAGTTTTTGTATTTTTAGTATGTGATAATTGGTTAATGTTGGGCTTATTTACAGGAGGAAATATTTTATCTTGAACTCCAATAGGAAGATTACCGTTTAAAACACACCCATCCCCATCGCTATCGTGGCGGTGACTACGCAAATACTGTATCACATCACGACCACCACATCTTCCATCACGGTGCACCTCTTTCATATCATGTATTATTTTGAATTTCTCAGCTCGGGAACGACTCGGAATTTTTCTTTCTTTAAGTTGAGGATTAATATAGTTATACAGATTTGTTCTCACTTTGTTCACTCGGCTTCAATTTCAAGTATAAAGAACGAGAATAATAGGCCCATTTAGTCCATTTCTGTATTCTATGATTGGGCCTTATCACCGAATAGCAAACGAGCCCACTTGTGTAAAAATACTTGGATTAATTCACTAGAAATACCAATTAACCCAATAACAATTTTAAAACATATGAAAGTTGTAGCAGATAAATTAACCCAACAACAAAAAGAAATTTTATTATTAAATGATAAATTATAAGAATATATTATAGACTAACAATAATTTTGAGAGAACACAACCTAATCGCTAAATCAAACTAATAAGAAGACATCATCATCTAATAAAGAAAAATAACACTGTCTAATGATCCTTCATAAGCTCCATTCCCAAAAAAAAAAAAAAAAAAAAAAAAAAAAAAAAAAAAAAAAAAAAAAAAACTCTAGCTAATTAGCTTGGGCCTTGGGCTAGAGCATGTATATCCATGACGTTGAAGGTGAGTCCTAAAGGAAATGCAACTCTAAAGTTATAATATCACAAAATTTCCAACACAGAATAACAACAAATTAACCCCACTAGCTAGGTATGCTTATCCTTAGGGGTGCAAACGAGCTGAGCCGAGCCCGAGCTCGACCAGGCTCGAGCTCGAGCTCGATTAACTTATAAGAGCTCGGGCTCGAGCTCGGCTCGATTCGAGCTTTGTTTTCAAAGCTCGAGCTCGGCTCGTTAGTAATTTCTCAAGCTCGAGCTCGGCTCGGGCTCGGCTCGTTTGTTATCTATTAGTTAAATTATTAAATAAAAATAATAATTCGTTTAGGCTTGTGAGCTCGATAAGTGAAGCTCGAGCTCGGGCTCGTTAACTTAACAACTTTAAACGAGGGTAAATATGATTAAATACTAAAAAAACTAATATTATACATTGGCTCGATAAGGCTCGACGAGCCTAACGAGTTTCATACGTCAGGCTCGAGCTCGGGCTCGATAAATAAACGAGCTTTGTTTTAGGCTCAAGCTCGGCTCGAGCTCGATAAGGCTCGGCTCGTTTCGAGCTTTTTACCGAGCCGAGTTCGAGTAGCTCGCGAGCAGCTCGGCTCGTTTGCACCCCTACTTATCCTAATTGCATTAATTAATCATAAGACAATTAATTAAGATTAAAATATAATACTTTGTACTCTAATACACTCCTAACTTCACATTCACGACTCAGGAGCGTGCAATCTTACCAGAATTAAAACTAAAAAAATTGATAATCATGTGTTGCAAAAGTTATTGGCTTAAACTAACTACTTTCGACATGGACATTCATCTTTAGAAAAATGAATTTTAATTAAAGTTTAACTTAATTATATATTAAATTAACTATTACTATTTCTTTATATGTGTACATTTACAATTGCTAGCTTTTTCCATAATCCTTTTTGGTCCTTTGTGGTCCGGGAAGCATTCGAGAGTTCTTTTTTATTTTTATTTTTTGACGTTTTACAAATCTTTATGTGTTAAAAAGCCTTTTAATCACGAACCTTTTCGTAGTCCCTTTGTGGTCCGAGGTGATGCTGGAGAATCTCTCACGATGCTTAACATGCATAATGGCATAAATTATCATAATATTATATGAATTGATTCGTCAAGAAAAGTTGAAGCAAGTGTCTGGTAACCTAAAAGAATGTCATGAAAACAATGAAAATTAATGCCTAAATGCGCCATGCTCAATACAACGTTAGAAAATTTTTACAAGTGGATATTTTGCAATCTATTTTCGTGATAAAATATATGGTCGCAAAATTTTTGACCGACAGTGTTGCGCCTGATCCATGTTTGTAACCGTTATTTTGCTACCGGGTTGTGAATGATAGATGTGTTCTCTCAGTTTGAATCTTTCACGAGCATTGAAGCCTTCAATGCTCTTTACCATCTTGAGCCTCTTTCTGGCCTTTTCCCTTTCTAGCTACCTCGACCTTTTCGGCTTTTCCCTTTCTTTCTTAACTTTTTCTAGTTCATTCTCCACCCTTTTCTATTCTTTATCTTTAACCAACTCCCTTGTTATTCCGTTAAACATTGTTTATTTATAATTTAAATATGTACTTAAATAGTTAAATTCACACTCAAATATAAAAGCTTAAATATAACTCATTTAGACTTGTTATAACTGGATATGATCTGTAAACATCTCTTAAGCCTGCTATAACTTTTAGAGTACGATGTTTTATAAAGTTACGAGTGGCCATTGTTACTTCTTTATTTTAACGAGTTGACGTTAACCCGCGCGTTGCAGCGGGTTGTTAAATATGTGTCTTTAAAGCATTCTCGATGCAAGAGGGTATCCAAAATCCGGATCTACCACAATATCAGCATGCCATATTATTCGACATTCCCACCTTGCAAAAAAAAAAAAAAAAAAAAAAAAAAAAAAACATTTTTCCTCCAATCCCTAAACAATCCAACTCAAACCCCGCATCGGCAACAGCGCCGCAGCCTCCTTACTAGGAAATTGAGAGTGGTGGTCACGGGTTGTAGTACCCGAATATGTTTATGTGTGTAGGTGAGAGATGAAGAGAGTGAGTAGTGGTTAGTGTGTAAAATGATAGCACACGTGATAAAGAGTAACGTTAACACATATTAAGATATTCTGGGATATTTCACGTTAAAAAGTAAATGATTGATGAAACTTAAGGTATGTTATCAAAGTATATAGAAAAAAATAAAGTTAAGTAAAAGATCTAGACATATTTATGAATAATTAATTAATAAAAAATAAATATATACTAAACTTAATTAACCCATAGAATATGTAGTCTAACACTTGTAGCCTAGTTGGTTGAGGGCTTAAAGTTTCTTATGGGAGGCTTGGGTTCAATTCTCACTAGCTACATTTGGAGGACATTGGTGGATGGGAAATGAGGGATGACCCGGCCATTGGCTTGGGTTCGAGTCCTGATCCCGACCGGTTTTACCGACTATTTAACCGTCGTGCCTTCGGGCGGGTGAGTGGTCGGGTTTTCCTGGGAATTGGTGGCAATTGGTGGCCCGGGTACTCTCGAGTACCTGATTCGCCAAAAGGGTGCCCGAGAGTGCTCGGAATTGATTCGTTGGCCGTTCAAAAAAAAAAAAAACCCATAGAAAAAGTAGAACAAATAGATTCATAGGCTACATCTGTACATCTAGTCTAGGCTAAGATTTGAAAACATAAAATTTGCCTCATATTAAATGGAAAATATATTGTATCTTTTTTGAGATTAGATGCACACAATACAAAGTGTGTCTTCTTCGCTTTCTCCGTTAATATAACCACAAGTTCAAAAAGCAGTCACTGGTTGCGAACGGAATGAGTCATATCATGTTTTTTCTATTTTGCTTTTTCGTGTCAACAATTCTATATCATGGAAAGCAGTCACCGGGCATGTGTGTGTTCGGAGGGAGGGGTTACGATGATTCATGGTTGCATTGCGGTTTTGCGACAGTTAGTAGTTAAATGCGGATATCCGGTGATACTTTAATATAGATGGTATATGTTTCACTTGCAAAGTGTGTGGGTTAGATCAGTGAAAACGGCGACGTTTGACGCAGACAAACCCATACGAATCACATGAGAAGAAGAGGAGGGGGTTACAAATCGCCCAAGATGAAAAGGCGGCGGTTACGACTCACCGGACACGAAGAGCGACGGTTGCGAGTGGCCGGAAGGGTGATGATATTGACGGTTTTTGCTTTAAATGGGACTTTGGTGTACAGATCATCATATGCATCAGATCTTTGCTCAAACCATCAAATCCACTTTTCCTATATTAGAATAAACACATGGTAATTACAATTGAATAAGAAAACTACACAAAAAATATTTATCACGGAAAAAACATATGTTTGAATCAATTGTTAATTTTGATGGCGTTCATAATAGGAGGATTGGTAAATGAACATTGAAACTGAAATTATGGGATTTTGCGAAGTTAGACAACTTTAGAATCGGTATCGGTGGAGGCGATGCGAAGTTAATTAACAGAGACAATATATCATTTAAATTATTTAGTGAAACTGAAAGGAAGATGATGGAATTTAACTGCCGTTAGATAACAAAGTTAAGTTACTATTTGTATATATACGAGTTTACGCCACCCCGCGCGTTGCAGCGGGTCGTTGATTATTAATGTGTTTAGTATTGTTATATGATATGCGAAGATTTCTAAAATCTATCTGATTGTTTTTCGAAATTAATTGGTATTCGCGATTTGAGGAAGAATGGTAGGGGTTCGCATGAGGCTTGTTAATGGTTATCATATATGTAAATTAGGTGGTTTTGGGTAAGTTAAAAATGTTAAAAGGGTCGGACTATTCAACTTTTTTAAGATAGGAAATAAATAGACGGGTAAATTGAGTGGAGAAGAAGGGGCGGGTGAGATTGGAGAAGAAAAATGGTACCGACTCATGACTACATCATCGAATATGGCGTTTCAATGTTATGTGAGGGGTCGTATCGGCTACTGAGAAGGCGGCGATTGACGTAACAAAACGATTACCTCGCTTGATTACCTAAAAGTATATAGATTCTTGCCTGATGATAAATAGAGGTGGTTGTCGGTGATGTATAGTGATGGGCGACTACGGCCAAAGTCGGTGTACAATTGCAACAATGAAACAAAGAGCAAGGTAGATCGAATGACATAACCGGTGAGCGTGTAATAGATATTTAGATGACCGATGATTAGAAAGTAGTCCTAAATTGATGGCGGTTACCAATCGTCAGAGTTTTCACACCGATTCAAATTCCTTGAAAAATAAAATTAATATATTTTGTTATTATATAAAAAATTTAAATTCCGTTTTTTCCTTACAAAAATTGTAAAAAATAATCTAAAAAACGGTTTATTAGACCTTTTTATGGATGTTGATTTTGGATTCAATATGCTTCTGAATTTTGATGAGCAAAATAGGCGAAAATTTTAATTGATGTGTTCTTCGTTTTTAAATCTTAAATAAATGGGTTAAAATTAATTAAACATAATAAATTGTAAGTAAACTTGTTTTTTCTATGGATAGATAATATATAGTTTGTGAAACTGTGACAATGGATGGGTAAAGGATCGTGACTATTGAAGGAGATTCATGTTAAATTGTGAAAAAGGTGGGTATTGGACAACAGAAAGGTGGTGATGATTAGAGGTAACCCAAGTTGCAAATTGTATAGTTTGTGAAACGGTGCCAATTGATGGGTAAAGGGTCGTGACTATTGAAGGAGATTCATGTTAAATTGTGAAAATGTGGGTATTGGAGAATAGAAAGATGGTGATGATTAGAGGTAACCCAAGTTGCTAATTGTATATATACGATTTAAAATTACCCCGCGCGTTGCAGCGGGATTTTAATTATGAAAGTCTTTAGTATGTCAATTATCAATATAGAGTTAACATTTCGGATCTTATAGAATATAATACTTTGTAAAAGCTGATAGAATGACTATTGTTATATACTAAACATTCTATTTAATAAATATGATTTAACAATAATGTACGTTTATGTAACATAGAGTTGACGTTAACCCGTACGATGCGGCGGGATGTTGATTATGAAGCTGTCACTTGATATCTTCAAACCGTAAGCTAGAAACAACATCTTTGAACACCATTAAGTCGGGACAAAAAAAATTAAGATCAAGAAAGTCGAAAACAAAGGGACAAAGAGGCGGCAGTTACAAACCGCCTGATATGAATAGGCGGCAGTTATGACTCGCCGGAGACGAAGAGGCAGCGGTTACGACTTGAAAAAACATTCGTTAATCACAAATAAAACTTTAATTCATTTGAATAATAATTCGTTCTTACCAACTAATTTATCTGATTTTGTCAAGTCAATTTAACACTGTTTTTTTACAAGAATTTTATACACCTAAACCTAAATGATATGGTTCTTCTCCTCACAAATATGGTGTGAGTTCAATTTTTATTTTCCATTTAAATACCATAAAATCTTACCCTTACAAAGATTTTATCCTACACCTTTTTTTAAACAACTTCAATACATCAAATATTTGGCATTAATGATTTTCATTAAAACTAAAAAAATATATATATTCACAAAAGCATGCTTGAACAACCGTCCAAAGTCACATAAATTAAATTATTGAGATAATCTACTCATAAACTGCATGGGACAATTTAGACCCTAAATTTTAATCCACTCTCTGTCTGATTCACAACTTTTGATAATAATGGATTCACAACAGTTCGATCATCTCATCCTCAATGATTAACACATATTCTGCAACGAAACCAAACGAAAATGGCAAAAGAAGATGGCTCTGTGACTGAGTAAGAACATGGACGATTAACTTCCAATAATTCAGTCGCAACTACGACGACCAAGGTGTTTCAAAATTATGCGGGAGGTCATAACGATCTATGAGAAGGGTGCATTTTGATGAAACAAAACCAATACGAATCTCCGGATACGAAGGCCGAAGTTACATATCCCGGAGGCGGTTACGACTTACTTGAGACGTAGAAGCGACGGTTACTACTCGAGAAATCGTTCTTAAATCACACAATTTAATTCTTTTGAATAAAATCATTGTATTTCGCCGTTACCAACCAATTTGTTTGATTTTGTCCAAGTCAAAATTCGGTTCGCACAAATCAAGCATTATTCTGTCTTCTTTTTATTGTTTTTTTGTGAATAGTTAGGGCAAAAAACGGCTTGATCTACTCTGATTAAATTGGATTCGTTGTTTGATAACAATGAATTCCGCTACTTGATTGTTGACTTCTTGTTCCACACGAATTGCAGATTCAACGTAAAACCAATGGCCTGTTCGATTTCCTTTGTTTGGCCGGCAATCGTTGATGATTAGTGACAATCATCAAAAACAAACATGGGTCTGATAAATGATCACAGAATATCAATAGTTATTGGCGGTTTAAGAAGAAGGAAAAAGTGGAGACGGAAAATCGAACGTAGTATAGATGAGGATTTAATATTTTAGTTAAAACATATATTTAGCACCGTTAAAAGTGTTTAACGGAGTTAAGTTGCTTTTTGTAATATTATATAATATACGTGTCAATAAAAATTTACGCGAACCGAATTATGAATAGTAATGTACAAGTGATCGAAACACAAACGTACATGTCACCAAAGCAGCAAAGCTGCATCACGGTTTACCATTTTTTTTTACAAAGTGACGTCGTTTACCCTTTTCGGCATTCAAATAATATAATATAACGCGTTATGAAATTTTGAATACATTGTTGCTATGTGCTTAATTTTATCTATGTTTAGATAAAATTTTTGTTCAACATCGAATGAAACATATATAATTGATCTTTACGTTACCATGACGTGTCAAAGATAATTGATTTGTATAAAGTGATGCTATTTACCTTTTTGTTTGTCATTTTAATAATATAATATAACGCTTTACAAATTTTGATATATTGTTGTGACGTGTTTATTTTTATATATGTTTCGATATAAGTTATGTTCAAGATCAATAGGTAAAAAAGGATATATTAGTTTTCTTTATTTTTTACAAATGAACCGAACTGACGTCTTCTGAACGAAACTGGAATCGAGTATATTTTTGGTATTGTAAGCTATATACTAGGACAAATCAAATCAATATCATCTTAATAACAGAAGTATCGACAACGATATTTGTTTTCATGGTTCTAAATAAATATAAACACATCGATTGCTATACCAAGTGAGTGTCGGTATTACCCTAATATCGTAGTGAACCAACCCTGTAATGACCAAAAGCCCGCTACGTAATGCGGGTAATCATACTAGTCATTATACTTAGAATGAAATAGCGTTATTAAGTTTTCATTTTATTATTACTTGCACTTAGAGAGAATTAAACTCTTATCCAATGAATTTAAACTTTTGAGTTTTTTTTCCCTAACATCTCACTACAAGAATAATAAGCAATAGAGGCGACTTGTAAAAAGCACGTTGACAATGAGATCCTGCACACGATGTTGTGATTTACAACCACTGGAATAAGGTAAGAAGTGTTCGATTCTCCAACATGTTGACAAATACCAGCGAGAAGGCGACGGAAAAGGCTCTTGGGATCTAGCGAAATGTGTTTGGGCATCTAAAATTGGACTTGAAGTTCATCCGTCCACACTCGACATGGATTAGGGAGGGGGATTGCTCTCAAATAATCTACTAGTTATGTATTAAGTTAAATATGGTTTAATACATTTATATCATTATACTAACTTTTTTTGAAAGACGTGAGAGGTGAAGAAAGCCTGGGGGGTGTCTTGGCAAAGCTGCCGAGCCCCACCGAATCCACCTTGCCACATCAAAGTTAAACCCAACCCCACCTTGATTTTGATGAAATATATACACCTTGTCGATCGGTTACTTCTTGCCGAGCGGTGATGTTTTTTACTGTTGCCAAGGGGTGGCTTGTTTGTTTATTTATACTTTATAACAAACTGTATTAAATTATAGATAGGAAAATACAAGAAAACTATGCAATATTATTTTTTCTATAAAACAATATTATGGATTATCGATGGAAAGTCCTTCGGTAAACATAACCTGACCGGAAAATTGTCAATTAGTAATTTGTCGGTAAAGATTCAAATTATGGCCGAAGAACTTAAATTTTGGCCAGAGAAGACGGGTCGATGATTTGTCAGAAAATTTGGTTGTCGGTTAGCCGTTGGAAACTTCCATCGGTAGTCCATTAGAAAGAGCATTACTCACGACCAGTATGCCAATATAGCTTCTTGTTTTTTTTTTTTTTTTTTGAACATTCACTTTCATTCAACACCGGCTAAGTCCTCAAACCGAGGACCGCCAAATCAAGACAACATATACAACGGGCTTCTGCGCCATTTATCCCACTCTAGATCCTTAAACTTCGACCTATGTTTTAACCAAACATAAGATGAACCTTTAATACAAGAAACAATATTCCTAACCACTAGCGATTTGTTGCTGAAAACTTTGTCGTTACGCACTCGTCAAATACTCCACATTGAAACCATAATTATATGCCAATCCATACAATCTTTGAAATCAAAAGCAAAGATATACCCAAGACCACATCATAGACTAATGTGTTGCCAAACTTCAATCGCAACTCTACATCCCGTGAATATATGATCAATATTTATTAGACAGAATAATTTCATCATATTTTGACTCTTGCCAACGTCAATCCATCATAAAGGCCAAACTGCCAAAGTCAGGCTATAGCCAACTGGGATTCAGATCGATGGATAATATATATACCTCGAAGTATAATAAGCTATCTCTTAATTTACACAAAAATATGGAGCATATGGAATTATGGACCATTATCTAGACCGTTCAATAATTATAACTATAATCATAGATAAACGAAAATTACAACAAAGGGTTAACAGAATGTGAAAAATATATTCTTGCATGATTACTTGAACTAATAATTTCCTAATTATAAGAGTTAATTTTTTCAACAAAAGAAAGAATGAGTGACCAAAAGAATAAATTAATTAAAATAAAAAATCACGATATTCACTCTTGATAGGAACTCTAAAATGACTACGCTTAATTTGTATATTTTTTTGATGGTGGAAAATCATGAAGCAAAGTGACCATCAAGTCACAAGTTCATTGAGTTCAGTTTCATCATCTTTATCCATAGCCAAAGTCAGTTCTTCTGCTCTTTTAGCTTGATCTCTCCAGTTGGTTTTCACCAATGTATACATCATTAATGATGCACAAGCTGCCTGTGATGCAACTAGCCCTAGCCATAGTCCGCGGAAACCTATCTTTAAAACGAAGGCTAGAACAACCGACATTGGAAGCCCTACAAGATAGAAAGCCGCAATGTTTATTCTAACGCCGACTTTAGGTCTGGCTGACCCTGTTAACGCACCACATGCCGCAGTTTGTGGTGCGTTTCCCACCTCAGCCAGACCTGTCACCGGCAGAGATGAGGAAAGTAATGCAAGGACTTGGACCTCATTAGTGTATAGTTTCCCATAAACATTTCTCAAGGCAACCGATAACACAAACACCACAATCCCATATACGAAAGCAATTGAGATCCCGACGATTGCTGCCCATCGAGCACGAGCAGGTTGACCAGCGCCTAGCTCACTACCAACACGTTGTGATATACTTAAGCTTAAAGAAAATGGTATCACATATATAACACCAGTGGTTTGCATGATTAACCCTGTGGCTGCAACACAAGATTGAGGATTCTCTAGTAGCCCACTAAGAAAAAGAATGATCTCATACCACCACCACTCTAAACAAACTGAAAACAAACTAGGTATGGCCATACTCAACAATGGCCCCCAACCCTGAAATATTGACAACAAACTGGCCCTATTCCTAGCTGCCCAAGGCTTAATCGCGGCTTTCGACATGAAAAGATAGATCAACAGCCCGATATTCATGTTATATGTGAAAAAAGTTGAAGCCATAGCTATACCTTTCACCCCCAATTTTAAGTAACTAATAAAAAAGTAGTTGATAGGGAGATGCAAGATAGTGCAACAAGTTGCAACCATGGTGGCAGGCGAGTTCAACCCTTGTGCGCGTAAAAAGGATCGAAGCGGTAGCAAATTGGCTAGGGCTGGGAGCTCAGGAAGCATTAATATTAAGTACATTGCAGCAACCTTTGTGATCACGCGGTCTTGGCCAAGCAGATGGAATACGGGCTCCATGTTTAGCCATAGGAAGGTGATGGGCACAGAAGTTATTAATAGAAGAATGAAAGTTTTGATGTACATTTGGTTAAGGACTGAAAACCTTTTGGCACCATAGGCTTGAAAGCAAATTGGATCCATGCCCATGCATAAACCTTTCATGATTGAGAGGCCTGTGACATTTGCAAAACTGATGGCGAGAGCCCCTCCTGCTAGTTCTATTTTACCCATGTGGCTCAAGAATAACATTGAGATTACGGACTTTGAAAACACAAGGAAAGTGGTTGTTGCTACTGGACATGCTGCTTTCCCAATCAATACTATCTCTTCTACCACCTGCATGCATGATTAATCAATAACTTATAACCATTATAAAAGATGGAGATAAGTTGTTTTAGTTACAACATTTGATCAAAGATGTAATTCAATGAACTGTTTATTAGTTTTTATTTCCAACGGCAAACTAACATACTCCTAAAATACTCATATACCTGCACCTTGCACCTTGAACGAATGAACATCTCATGGATAAAGGAAAAACACTAATTTACTACACCATGTCTTTTGGTTCTACATCACTACCGGAAGAAACAAAGACGACGGCAGGAGGTTGCAGTCGACAAAAGAAGATGTCGACCGGAAGGAAGAAGATGACGGCAGGAGGGAGAAGGTAGGGTTTGGCTCACTGGACTCGTGATACCATGATAGGATAGGAACCGTGCCCTCCTGGGGCGGATCTAGAGAAGGAGCAGGGGTAACGTCCGTTACCCCTCAACTTTTTTTGGCATAGTGTATTTTTTTTTTACGTGTTTTGTATTACGTTACCCGTGAAAATTATGTAACATTACCTTGAAATCTTGGTCTAGATCCGCCACTGGACTCTCTCTCTCTCTTCATTCATTAACATCTATTTATAATTACATAGGAGATCTCTATTTTAGGATAGAGATATTAATCATACAATTAATATACAATCATACATATAACTCTATTAATAAGGGCAGCTGGACTATAAAACAATATAAGCTGCAGCTTGGGGCCATATTTAAGGGGGGCACTACATTCATGGTCTCTCCGTTTAGTTTTCAGGTTTTGAAAAGAATTATACTTGAAATTTGAAAAGGTTTCTTTTCACTAAAACTCGCTCAAACACTAATATGTGTGATTGTTTGCATATTAGAAATCGTGTAAAAATGTATGTTATCATACCTAAAAAATTAGAATTTATTGATAACAAACTAAGATTTAGAATCTCCTCTAGACCCTCAAGAGTCAAATGTGTATAATAATGACAATGGATAGTAATTTTAGCTCCAAATACCAATCATAGTTAATTTCTTAATCAGAATACAGAAACATTGTATCTGGCATGAGCAAGACTAAGTGCTGATTGGTTAAGGGTTGTTTGGTTGATTAAGTGCTTAATCATTAAGAGGTTTGAATAGTTAAAAGGCTGTGAATGATTAAGTGTTGAATGGTTCAGCTATGCATCAAGTTTGAATGATTCAACTCTTAACCATTCCATTCAGAGTCTTTTTTAGGTTGAAAACAAATAGTCTGAATGTCATGAAGCATTCAGAACTGAATGATTCAGAGCCTCATTACCAGATAGTATTTAAAAACAAAGTGTTACTTAACTAGCAATAATTTTAATAAAATATATTATCTTTTAACAATACTATATACTTTCAAGGGTATTGTAGTTATGGTACCATTCAATTGCGCATGCATTTGTTTACATGATTATGATGTTCTCTAAAGATGGCAATCACCATATAATAATAGCATGTGATTTCGAAGGTGATGGCCGGCCATGACATTGGTTTCAACATATTATGATAAACTTTTGATGTTTAAAAGCATGAGCATACAACTTTTTAATCAGAAAAACTAACTTTAAAAGTACAATTGTTACTCAAGTTGCCGAAAAAAAATATATATAAAATCAATTCCGACAAGAGTCAAGCATCCCCATTTTAAAAGGCTTAAAGCACTTTTTGCTTTTAACACAATAATCATTTTTTTTTCTGCTAAGACTTAGTTGATCTAATTGGCTTGTTCGACCCGTAGAAGACACTAAGAAAACAATTTGCAGATCTAATACACATAATTATGTCTATAATGGTGAAACATTAACATGACTTTATACACTACGTACACAAATGAGTATCATTGGTGGATTGAATTTGACATTGATTATACACACTCTTATTTTAATGGAGCATCACTAACCGATTTATGTCGATATTCATCTTCACCAATGGACATTCAAGGAATATCCGTCGGTGAAGGTCATTTGTTTTATAGTGGTATTGTGATAATAAACTAGTAAATACTCTAAATGTAATATATACTAGCATGCATTTTTCGGTCGTTTAGGTGGTTTAGCGTTTTAAAGAGTATTTGTAGGTGGTTGATGGGAATATAATAGCATTCGCATCATCTTCTCTATCCCAATCCTTATAATTTAGTTAAAAAAACACGTATGTCCCTAATTTTTATTCAATATTATATACCATTTATATTACATTTCACTTATTTTTTTAACTAAAAAACATGCTTGAGTAGATAGAAAAAAGAAAAAAAAAACTTCACTTATCACATTTAGCACGTTAAGATCCATCTACATTTAATCCTTACACTATATAAATAAAGTGGTAACCATGAGCGGACTTTATTAGATTTGGTTAAAGTCGGCCTATACCGCTAGCGGACAACTTAAGGTGATTAACTATGGTTTGTATTTAGCAGAATAGACTTTACGATTCAAAAAGGGATAGCGGCGCAGTTTGTTGCTCGCTTACCCATTATTTAGATGTAACTTGGTTTTAATTGTGGGTAAAAAGTATGGTTGAGCTAAAAAATAAAAAAAATAAACCTACTCATAATATCCCTAAAGCATAAACGAACAAAAAAGTGAAATTGAAAGTTTACAACTTCAAAATAGGAGAGAAAGTAATGACAATGAAGTTAAGAATAATTTATGGGAAGAGAACAAAATTATTAAGCCGTTTTTTATAAATCTTCATTTCTTTGCTGATTTATGTCAGAAAAATAAACTATTTAACTTTTAGGCCCACCGTAATGGGGCGCTAACATTAACGCCCAAATCCTACTTGGACCAACAGGCAACATGCAGGGCACGTTTTTTGAAGATTAACGCTGTCTTGACAGCGTTAAAAAATTAACGCCAAAACCAATTTTGGAAGCTTAACGCCCCCGGGGCGGTGTAGGGGCGCTAAAGCTCCATTTTAACGCCTGGTTAGCGCTCGACTACGGAGGGTATTACGGAAATGAAATATGAACAAATCTTGTACGTTCTCTCTCTCATTTTTCCAACTTACCCATATTTTATTTATATATTGTTTTTTAAGATAAAAAAACGTGCAATAAATGATATTGGAAGTTTTTGAAGATTTTTGTTTAGCACCAAATTGTTTAGGTACGAGACTCAAGAAACAAATTGTCAATAACCAGATGCTATAAATAGCAAGTTTCCTAGTAGTAACAAAGGTGATTTAAGGCACCGAACACTTTAAATAGCAAGTTTTCTATTCAAAACAGAGATTTTAGTGCACCAAACGATTGAAAAAGACATTCTCCAAACACAAAAAGGTAGGAAACAAACGTAAAAAAACGTGTTAAACCTAATATTTATATTTGGATATATATATATATATATATAATAATAATAATTATCAATGTTGCATTACTAACGGCAAACTTCACCCCTTCAAAAAATGTTTCCAAGCTGTTTTGTAAATTTGCCCTACAAAAAATGAAACCACTTAGCTTTGACAAAAACATCAATGTGAATTACCTAAAATATTTCTATTTTATCTATAGTATTTTTAGCTAGCTTATCAAACACATTCCTCAATAAACCAACTTAAATTTTTTTATATATATATTCTCATAAAACTCATAGTTAATTAGACCATCTTCAACGCTTCAAACGTGGAGAAAATCCATCTAAGGTGGACAGGAGAGGGAGGAGTGACATGAAAGGAAGAATTCCTTCTCAAAGGGCGGCGAGGGCTTCAGACGTGGAGAAAATCCGTCAGAGGTGGACGAGAGAGGGAGGAGAGATATATATGGAAGGAGAACTTCTTCCCAAAAGACGGTGATGGCAGTGTATTGTGAGAGGTGAGGAGAGAGGGCATCTCGCCGGTGTAGATCAGCATTGATGATGGTCTTAGTATATATATATATATACAATGAGACCATACTAAAAAAAAAAAGTTCCCAAACTGATCAAGCACTCCCCAACACTATTTTTGGAAACTAAAAAAAAAACATAACCAATCTGAATGATCACCACCTAGCCAAACTAGAGAGAGAGAGAAAGAGAACCTTATTTATTGGTATAGTTCGGAGAAAACCATGAAAGAAGTGAACTTGTGTATCTCCATTAACGTTGTTGTTAGCAAAATCTTTATTTTGAATCTGTTGAGGGTCGTTTATAATGACAATATCAGCATCCCCATGAGCTCCTCCTCGAGATGCATCCATCATGCACATGCCCACTCTGCACACTCACAAAGGAGGGGATATTATGGAGACTTGGTTATAGTGAACCATGCCAAAAAAAAAAACAAATATTTTTTTCACAGTTTTCCCATACAAAGTTATTCCTTCTCAGTAATGGGTTGTTTGTACTTATGCATACTTTGTTTAAAAATAATATCCCTTCCAAAAATTCAGGTATATTCTTTCAGAAAAATACATTAAAATTTTCGATAGTCTGAACCTTAATATGTTGGAAATTGTTGTTATGTGCGCCTTTCCGTCTTGTTCTTGGTTGCATATACAAGTTATTTTTCATTCATAAGCAATTCTTCTTTCGATATGAAGGGGGTTGGTTACCAAAACAAGATGATGAAGAAAGAGAGAGCTAGTTTAATGTTTATCCTGTATCTTTGTGTATATATACATATATGTGTATAAGTGTGTGTGCATATCTATATATGCAGGAGGTAGGAAGGAGAGAATAAATATTTATACGTACAAGTATTTTTTATGTGCCCTTTTTTAATTAGGACATAGTTAGTTAATGCATATTTCTTTTGGCAAATACATAAGTTAATTGTGTTTCTAAACATGATTAGCATACATTGATTTCACCTTTTTGTGAACTTTATGCAAAGTTATTTGGATATAAGCTTAGGCAATTACAATAAAAAGGAAAATGATAGAGAAAGTCTAAGAAGTTGCATTTGAGATTTTTAGTTGATAACATATGAGGGAACATAGCCAGTCCTTCAAATTGGACATGTTTACAATAGTTAATTAAAAAAACAACAACCGAACCCAGGAAGTCTCACAAATAGCGACACTATTAGTAGGGTCTGGGGAGAATGAGATGTAGGCAAACATGCAAAAGATATGGTTTGGACAACCAAGGGTTATTAGACCAACACATTATCGATCAACACATTTATAGATCTCTGATGATAGGTTTCCCGTAGTCAGGACTGTCATACACATCGAGTAATATATAACAAATGCCATAGTCAAAAAAATTTAAGACCTAAATTTGTAAAAATAAATTACTAACTAGTTCACAAAAACTTTAGGCCTGAAGTTTCAAATTCAAATTCATTATTTTGGATAAAACATTTCAAACTCAAACGAAGACATATACATAGGCTACGGTTGTGTTTGGTTTGGACCCAAAACCAAGCCATACACACCCTTATAGTAGATGGCTTTTGGTGTGCATTATAGGCTAAAGATGAAGACCCTTAAATCTAATGAAAACTTGTACGACCTGTGGGGGGCATATATAATATAAGCAATCTTTAATCACTAAGAAAAACACAATAATTGGCAGCAAATTGGAATTGTTTACTAAGAAACTTTTACATTATTGACCACTTTATGACTTCGTGTTAATGCTTTTCTTTGATGGATTAGTGTGATTTAAGTATCTTCATATGGGAGTAATAATCACTCATGTCTTAGTATGTACTTGTCTCCATTTTTTTATTAATAAACCTATAGATAGCACAAAAGTTTTAGGTTAGGACGCTTTAAAATAATAATAATTAGTCATGTATGCATTTGAGATGTTGCTGACTAAGGACCTGACATCAATTCACTGGTCGTTTGATTTGCTCATAGTGGCCCTTCGGAAGGTCACTAGTTGTAGGAGCACTAAAAAATTAACAATTCTTATATAAAGTGTAGTGAAATAATTAAAAAGAGTAATAACCATATTTTATAAGAAAATAACTAAACTACACACAATAACCAGTCTAACTAAAAATTAAATAACAAAAATTAAAAAGATGTGATGGGTTGATTAAGGATAAACCCCATCTATTACCCTCTTCACACCCGTCAAGGGAATGACGGAGGGCCCCTTGGCGACGTTCAACGTGGAAGCCCGTAATGGTTTGCCATGATAATGAAGATGGTAAGGCTATTACATGGAGCCAAGGGAATGACGAAGGGCCCCTTGGCGACGTTCAACGTGGAAGCCCGTAATGGTTTGTTAGTAATGAAGATGGTAAGGCTATGACATGGAGCCAATGGTGCATCGATTACAGGTAAACGTCTTAAAATTGTACATTATTCATCTGGTGAAAAAAATAGCATGATGGTGTTGTTTGAGTGTGATTATAATTTTATGTTAGGCGTATCGCTAAGTATTATGATTTTGATTTACACATTTCATGTATCTAGCGAAAATCCTCAATTCATGCAAGGATATTCATTACTTGGTGTAACAAACGGAAAATTATAACTTTGAAATTATTTCTAATATTAAAAATTATGTTAGCAACACCTCGAATATTTAAGCATACGCTACTTTAAAATAGAATTACACGAACGCATACACAATAACATGTTTGGACACAAACACATCCATGCAAACACATGTGAAAATGTGAAAGTATAATAAGAGATAAAGTAGTTGAAAATCCACTTCGTTCTACACATAAGTTTAATGTCATGGCGTCATGCTTAACTCAACTATAAGTTTAAGCATGCGATCTCATGACACCATTCTTAAACCTAAATTTTAGTTATTGAATGCATGGTCATGGCGTCATGCTCTCGATTTCTTTTCGTCTATAACCAAGTAATGGATTTATATTAACAAGATTTTTTTCCTAAAAGGAAAGAATACTTCATAATTGATATATAAGCTTATAAGAGTTGTTGCTTGTGAGATGGGAACTTTACATGAATTTTAAGATGACATAGAAAAAGTCTCATGCTTAAAACCCAAATGTCATATCCTAGCTCAGTTGGTCAGTTGGGCCGGTGTTTTTGTAGAAAATAATGGTTTCAACAGATCTAAACTAAACAACAATAATCAACACAAGAAATAGCGACAAAACGGTGGGGAAAATCTTATTTAACCCAACCCAAAAATACCCAACCAATAACCCTAAGAACTCAATCAAATCGTTGAGTTCTTTATGAGATACAAAGTCTCAATGAGTCGACTGATCAATCAATCAGTCGACAACACAACAATACAAAGAAATAACGAAAGACTAATACAGACTGAAACCCTAGACTGACGAAGAAGACGATTACAATACAGAGAGAAAACTAAGACAAACAATAAGACTATCAAACCCTGAACAGTAGAATAGAAGGATATTTATAAGCTGAACGAATCTTCTAGAAACCCTCAGCTGTGTAGTCGTCCTGGGCCCAAAACTTGGGCTTCGTTTTCTTTTTATAAAGCCCAACATCTTTTAGCCCATATAACCAACCATAAACCTAGTTGAAACATTAGGCCCACAAACCTGAAAATATAACACTTGAATTATAATTATGATGCCTTTTAGCATCCCCCTTAATTCAAGTGTTCAAACATATTTCTCAGAACAAGTTTTTTACATAAAAACTTCATGTTGACTGTTGTACAAACCTTTAGAAAAAATATCAGTTGTTTGCTGACCAGAATCCACCTTAAGAGTTTGAACAAAACCATTTTTCACCTTTTCTCTTAAAAAATGCAAATAGTGTTTTGTCTGGTCATGAAAGACCGGATTAGCAGCTATAGAAATAGTTGATTTACTATCACTATAGAGTTTGACTAGCAAAGTCACCTTGACGCCTAATTCATTCAACAAATTAGACAACCAAATGAGCTCACATGTTGTGGAACACATCGCTCGATACTCTGCCTCGGCAGTGGATCGAGAAACCGTATTCTGCTTCTTGTTTTTCCAAGAGATTTGACTATCTCTTAGAAAAACACAATAACATGTGTCTGACCTTCGAGTTTCTAGACATTTTGCCCAGTCGACATGCGAATAGGCAACTAAATCAAATGAATTACTTTTCTTAAACATGGTACCTTTTTCAGGAGCATTCTTTAGATACCTTAACAGCCTTAAAGCCATTTGCAACAAAGCCTCAGTTGGCTTATGCATATATTGGCTTAAGCACTGGACAGTGTAGCTAATATCAGGCCTGGTTAACGAAAGATAAATTAATTTTCCTATTAGTTTTTGAAACCCATTAACATTTTCAAGTGGCCTATTAGCCTTCCCATTTTGACAGAAACAACATAGTTTTGTTCAATATGAACACTAACAGACTCGCAACCTAAGTAACCAAACTCATTCAATAACTCTAAACAATATTTCCTTTGATTTAAACAAACACCGTCATCACAAATATAATACTTTAATCCCTAAGAAATATTTCAATTTACCCATGCAAGTCTTTTATTTTAAAACTTTCACTCAAAAACTTCTTAACACTAGTGATTTCATGTTCATTGTTTCCTGTAATCACTATGTCATCCACATACACCAATAAAACTAAGAACACATCATTCTTAGATTTAACAAACAATTAATGATCACACACACTTTGTGTAAAACCTAATTTTATTAACACTTCAATTAGTTTTCCATTCCATTTTTTTGGAGCCTATTTTAAACCATACAATGACTTAACTAATTTGCACACTTTTGACCCATTTTGTGAGTAATAACCTTCAGGTAATTGCAAGTAAACATCCTCATAAATTGACCTATAAAGGAAGGCATTATTAATATCAAGTTGAAACAGATTCCAATTATTTTGCACAACCAAACTAATGACACACCTAACAGTTACCATCTTGACAACTGGAGAAAAGGTTTCTCCAAAATCCAACCCTTCCCTTTGGTTATATTTGGCCACTAACCTGGACTTATATCTTTCAACCTCTCCATTAGACTTATACTTGACTTTATATACCCATTTACACCCTATCGCTTTCCTATTGGGTGGCAAATTAGTGATAGTCCAAGTATTATTTCTATGAAGGGCTCCCATCTCACTATTCATTGCTTCAATCCATTTTAGATCTTTATAAGCTTCAGAATAGTTGGATAGTTCAACAATTTTATTTAAACTAGCAACAAAACAAGAATTCTCAAATGATAGGTTAGAATAATTCACTACTTTTTCCACACCATATCTAACATTATCCTTAACAACAGTCATTAAACCTTTTTGGTAAAATACACCCTCTATTAAATCTCCTAACAGACTCAACTTTATTTCCCTCAAGAGTAACAGTCTCATCATTTAGTCCTTCATCAAATGGGGTGTTAGTCCCCCTGCCAACTGTACTACCAGGTTGTTGTTCACTGTTGTGAACTATCTCACTGGCAGCCCTGGGAGAGTCATCTAACAACTCCCCAGGTAAAGGACCACGAGAACTAGTTGTTCCCCCTTCATCATCGGGAAGATCAGGACCAATGTTGTCACCTAATGAAATTTCGGTTTCAAAACTATCAAAAAAATTTAAGTGATCTAGATTTTTGAAAACATTTCCTTTAAACTCGGATTTAAAAGGATACTAGTGAGAAACCCGCGCGTTGCGGCGGGACAGTTAAACTGAACAAAAAATAGATGAAAAAACGTTAAATCACGCATATGCATGGTAGCGAGTTAACTTGCCATATCAAAAAAATAAAAAAGTTGAAAATCATCATAGAAAAAGCTACTAAGTCGAAACCGTAACAAATTCACATAAAAAGAGAAATAAAAAGCTAAAAAAACACTTTAAAGACTTGTCCGCCTCTGCTTAGATGACTTGTACATTATCATACGCAATTTTGTTTTAAACGAAACTTACATTGAAACGTATATAAAAATAGCACCAATAAAGGAACTTCTCCTTTCACTTTCTTCTAACACAAGATAAACTTTACGTTGTTTAGTATGGTAAGCTCGATTTTGCTCTCAATATGCCAAGTTATTCATGCAGTAGATATTTCCTAAATGACTCAAATACCTAAAAGTTTAGTAACATTGTTATGAATAATAATAGATTAACTAACTTTTATAAAGTAACTAATTGTATATAAAAGATTATAATAAAACATGTAACATTATGAAAATTGTTTTTTACATGTTTTATATTTAATATGTTTTGTAGAAATAAATGTTATGACCTATAATAAACATGACTCTTGATTTCATTAAGATTATTAAATATGATGATTTAAAGACTAATTTGCCCTTAAAATGTAGTTATTATGTGCATTGTATGTTATATCTTAAGCAAATTAACTTGTACCTCTTAAATTTTAAGAAGCCCTTGTCAAATGCTTTATAATATAGTATAGATAGTATAGATATAGATATAGATATAGATATAGATATGTTTTCATAAAATTTAACATATCTAGAAAACACAACTTGTTTAGATTCAAGACACCACAACTTATAACCTTTCTTTAGAAAAGAATATCTAATTAACACACACTTATCAGCCCGACTAAACAACTTGTCAGGCTGATCTAAAACTGTTTGAAAACAAAGGCAACCGAAATTTCTTAAGTGATCTAAAGTGGGGGGTGGGGGAGAACCCATACATCAACTCATAAGGAATCTTACCATCTAACACAGACGCTAGAATCCTGTTAATAATATAAGCAGCAGTTAAGACACAGTCTGACAAAAACCTAAGTGGAACACAACTTTGAAACAGTAATGCCCTAGCTATGTTTAAGAGACGTCTATGTTTTCTCTCCACAACTCCATTTTGTTTTGGAGTATAAACAAAAGAAGTTTGATGCAATATACCTATACTATTACAAAAGTTATTAAACTGTTTGTTAACAAACTCAGTTCCATTATCACTCCTAAACACTTTTACACACTTTGAAAACTGAGTTTTTGACATTTCATAAAAACAAATTAGGTTTTCATATACTTCTCCCTTTCCTTTCAAAAGATAAACCCAAACAGATCTTGAAAAATCATCAACAATTGTAAGAAAATACCTATATCCTTACCTGCTAGTGACCTTATAGGGTTCCCATAAATCTAGATGTACAAGTTTACCTAATTCCTTGGTCTTATGGTCACTAAGAGGGAATGGAACTCTAACTTGCTTTGCCTTGTGTCAAATTTCACAAGGATGTGAGTTAGGGTTTCCTATATTCAAAGTAACTCTTAACACAGCCAAGACTTGACTAAATGGGTGTCCCAGTCTACTTTGCCAAAGATTGTGTTCACTTACATTACTAAAACACAAATTGCTAAAACTCACATCACCTCCTACAAAGTATAGACCATCTTGTTGCCTACCAGTCACCAGCACATTCCTTGACTTGGATCCTGAACATAGCATGCATTTTCATCAAGTAATACATTCAATTTGTTATCCTTGGCAAGTTTGTGAATAGACACAAGATTCACACAATAGTCAGGAATCAGCAAAACATCAGTTAAAATCACACCATCAGCGAGTTTAATATCTCCAATTTTAGTCACTTTAGCATTGGTACCATTAGGGTGTTTTACCTTCATATTATACTTAGACACATCAACACAATTTATCATATTCTTATCACTACCAACCATATGTTGATTTGCCCAGAGTCCACTATCCAACCAAGAAACAATGCAAACTTAACCAGATTTGAACAACTAGAAAAGTTTTCAAATAGAGCATATAGTTTAGACAAAACAGATAAACCATTTATCACAACTTTCTCACCTCTTACATTTGAACTCCGGGGATTTGTTCCTGGTTTCTCACTAATCAAACTCATCAACTTTGTAATCTGCTTAGAAGTGAATGGAGAAACAATAGTAGTAGAAGCACACACATTATTATTAGACACATTTGGTTTTCCACTAAACCTGTTACTATTATTATTATTATTATTATTATTATTATTATTATTTATAAACCCTTGAGTACAAGGTTTCTTTTTAAAATCAGGTGGATAACCAACAATTTCAAAGCACCTATCAACAGTATGTCCAATTCTATTACAATGTGTGCACTTAAGGTTAGGATTAGGCCCAATGTTATCAACCCTTCTATTGCTATCCTAATTATTGGCTTTAGAAACAAATGACACATTAGTACTTTTACTATTACTGTTAGCCATTCTATGTGATTCTTCTCTAGACACAAATGAGAAAACATGTTTAACAGAAGGTAATGGGTCTTGCAACAAAAGATTTGTTCTAACTGGTTGATAAATTTCATCAGGTCCCATTAAAAACTGCATTAGTTTTATTAAACTGCTAAAACTGTTAAGCTCTTTTGAAGCATGACCGATGTCGAAGGGTCAGTCAAAAATAAGATTAAAATCAGTTCCTTATTACCTTATTAGATAGGGTAAGTCAGGTGTCGAACCACGAGGAGTACTGTGGAAAGTGTTTGGTTTAATTGTTTGAGTACTAATTAACTAGTTGCTAGAAAAGTAAATTCAGTTGTTTGAGAGTGATTGTGAAAACAAAATTAAAGTTAAAATGTAAACAATTGGAGGGAAGGTGATTCCTCCAGGTTTTGGATTCAAAGTGGCTTCAAGTAATTAGTTTTTATTGAGAAAATCACATAGACATGATTAAGACAATTAATTAGTTGATTGTGATAAACGAAGACTAAGTACTTTGATTGCAAAGCAACGAAAGGTTATCACACGGTTATCAATTGAAGATTACCAAACCCAATCTCTATCTAATATATCCCAATTACTAGAACTCTCGGGAATTGAAAGAATCAAAACTAGGTTTTAGATAAAAATCAACTGCTTACAATCAAACTAATAAATCACCAAGCAAAAAGCATCGAATGCTTAGATTGCTAATCTCAAATACAAAGAAAAACTAAAAACAATCATCCACTTACAAGAATCCTCCACCCGGAGGAAACCACGAAAAGATTAGCCACTCATGTTCTTGATTTGATCTTCGATCTTGATGTGGAATTGCATGGTTGATGATTATGAGTGGATTGAATGGTTTGGAATGGTGGAAAGAGCCTCAAAATCGCCCCCTTGATGGCCTCTAGTCGCCTTCTCTTGTGTTGAATGGAAGAGATGCTTCAAAACCCTAATTTTTGCCTTTTTAGTGTTTTTCCCGTCAGAGTCTGGCGTAACCTACGCTGCTGGCGTAAGTTACGTCAGAACAGGCCTTACAAAATTCTCCCAGAGGCTGGCGTAACCTACGCTGCTGGCGTAACTTACGTCAGAGGCTTTCGCAAAAAGCATTATTTCTTGCATAACTTCTTCATTATAACTCCATTTCCTTCACCGTTTTCGGCCACGTTTTCGTCTTCCAACCCTCTATCATGTCATTTATCATAACATTCAGTTCCAATTCTTGTATTTTCATCAAAACACGTTCAATCTTCGTATTTAACCTGCAAAACATCAATTTCTCATAGTTACTCAATCCCACACATACTAACACATAAACATGCATAATATTCAACATTTAAACACTTAAACATACATTCCAAACCCATTCCATCACATCCCCACACTTAACCTTTGCTTGTCCTCAAGCAAATCCGCTCGAAACACTATCACGGACAAAAACAAACATCCCACTCGTCCCTACCATGCATTAGCTAGGGTCCAAAGTCATACCCCATTCACAGATTAGCATTAGATGTGTTAATTCAGCAAGTTCAAATTGATTCTTATTTGAAAACTGAAATGCCCAACTAAAACTAACATGCTTCCAGCTTTTATTCTCATGCAACACACCCCTCACAATGTTTCACTCCACTCGGTTTATATCTGGACTAGCGTGTAATGAGCTAGTATTAGTCACTCAAAAGCCAGACATGAGACCCTGTTAACATAAGCTTGTATGACAATCACACCTCCACTGTATCACACAGACAATGCACATATCTAAAGGACTTACGGGTTTTGGGCTTAGGTAAAGGTATGGAATCTTTGGCTAAAAAGTGGCGAAAAGAAAAAGGTGAAACAAATTGCTCGACAATCCTTATTCAACATAACTAACAAACAATCAACGCTTGGGTCACATTCAACCCATAACAAACGACATCTATATTGTTTTTTTTTTTTTTTTTTTTTTTTTTTTTAGATATATATTTTTTTTTTCATTTTTTTTTTTTTTTTTTTTTTTCTTTTTTTTTTCATATCTTTTTCACTAACAACTGCAAAACTTCAGACCTTGGATGTCAGAAACAATTCATCAAAGTTAACGGTTCATTTTTGGTGAATATGTGATTTTAACAAATGAAAAGGTATAAGGCTCAAAGTTGGCTACTAAGGGTAATATGTTGGGTAAACAAATCAAATAACAAACAAATGGTGTCAAACGAATTGGGGATCCTAAATTGCCTCTATCATCTATGTGCATAAATGTCCAGTCCACAGTCTCAGCATGTATCAAATCACACAAGTTCTAAAACAGTGAAACAAGTGGCCTACTCTCAACAAATGAATATATTTATGTGTAAATCATTCTACAACTTTAGTAGGCTCAAAATCTCACCAAAATAGGGAATGGGTTACCGATGTGTGCATGCATTTATTACCAATAGCTTGTTACCTCTAGTCGGGCAATTCTAATAATAATTCTAAAAAAAACCTGCTGAAAACGGCTCATATTACTTTTCTTCGAATTGAACCATGACTAAGGACCCTTACTCACAAGCAACAACGAATTGGGAATGTACTGAATAAGCCGCTTTCATGTCCGATTAGACCGCTCGAAGGCAAAAATTAAAAAAATTGTCATTTTTTTTAAGACTCTACGCATCCCCACACTTGGGATACATTGTCCCCAATGTATAGGTTTTTAAGGTCAAAACGTGGGAATATTTTTATTTATTATTTTTTTTTTTTTACCAACTCATGCTATTATCAATTTTAAGCGGCTAATCCTTCCACCCGATCCGTCCACACAAACATTAACACAAATTAACCATTCCCAACATAACATAAAGTTTGTTACACCACCAACAGTACAAAAACACACCAAAAGAAAACATAAATAAAAATTGTTCAACCACCCTCCCGACCAACCATGCCCTTAAATTATTACAGAACCAAATATTTAAGTCAAGAGAAGAGCACATGGACCTGATCGGGAATCAGAGAGTGCTCAAAAGTAAGGTGGCTTGGGGGATCCAAAAATCCCCGTCATCGTCTCGAACCATCCTGGGCACCCAGGAACATCTCTTGAACTGTCCCCTGAACTCCCTTGTACTTGTGTTGCATGCAGATACGGATCCACCCATTGTGAATGGTGCACCGGTGGCATAGGACGATCTGGTCTATCTCCTCGTGGTGAACATGTGGAATAATCCACATAGGGTGGGTGCACTATCACCTGTTCTTTGTTACTCCACTGCTGATACATGCGTCTCTGTTGGTCATCATTATACCTGTGATTGATTTCTACCTGTTGGTTATACGCATGCATACGGTTCCAATGTTCTTGCCTGTCGTAAAGTGCCTTAGACGCCACTTTTTGCTGCTCGGCGTGATAATTACTCTGATCATATAATGCCTGAGCAAAATCAGGCCACCCACTATATCCATCCGGCCTCATCTTTTCCACCCGTGTAAATACCTCTGTATCCCAACCGTCATAACACATACTCCCATGAGTGCCTCCTATCTGTACTTCCTCCTCATCGTCCTCAGTATCATTCTCAACATTTCGAGCATAATCCTGACTATCATCACTGAACACCTCGTCATGTTCGTCCACGGCTAACTCTCTCGCATTGGGCTTTAATGCCCTCAGTTTCTGTCCTGTCGGTTTGTGTTTTAATTTAAAGTACCGCTCGGTACTAGAGAACACCCATTGAAACTTACTTAAGCTCTTCAATGTAAATGGAGTGGTGTCTCTTTTAGTATCTGACTGAGGGTATTTAAACACTCCATGAAGTTTCAACAAAGCTGTAATCAATCGAACATGAGGAATTATTCTTTTATCAATTTGCTCTCGTGCATCCCAAATGTTCATCATCACCAAATACATAAATGACACTTTCGGTGCCCCAGTCATTAAGGAATATAGAATTGGAATTTCCCATAAACGAACACCAAACTTATCACCCCGTCGAGGCATCACATTCTGCACCAAAAATATCAACAACAATCTAACCTCCCGCTTCAAATCATTCCTAACCATCTTGTCCCCTTTTCCTGGCTCAAACAACACTTCAATCATCTCTTTCCATCTCGGATGTCTTTCTGGATGTCGGTACAACGTGTCTACATCAGGATAAATGTATTCATCACTTGCTCTAGAGTCAAAATTTGCAATTTTCCGTAAGGTTTTAATGGACATTGACACTTTTATATCACTAGCAACTCCTGTTAGGACCATGTCTTTTGGTGTCTTGCCCCACTTCACCTCTAAAGTAGCCATCCAATCATGAACCGGGTCCATATACATGAGACTTTTCTCCTTGTCATAGCACTTTAACGCAGCCTCCCACCCTAAAGCTTCAAACTTTTCCACAATACCAAACGGGCGGAACTCCGAATCAGTAATTTCCCTCTCACAAATAAATGCATCTCTCCTATCCTTCAACTTAGCTAACTTATCATCATACAAGTCCGCTTGCCATTCTTTTTCTTGTGATGACAACGGCCCGCTTTTCCAAATTGGCTTATCAACCGATTTTGATGTTTGTGGTTCTTCACGCCTCGGTACTGGTCCAGGATCATGAATACTCAATGTCATATCAGCTGCAGAGAGTTTCCCTTTCTTTCTCACACGTTGTTGTTTAGATGCACCGGAAGAACTTGCAATCGCCTTGCTCTTTTTCGTGTTTCCAGACACGTCCTTTGTCCTTGCCATCCTATCACACACAAACATCAAATGAACAAAGCAACTTAATTCAATTCAGAATCTAAGAATTCAACAAGTGTGTAATTTCAACAACTTCCCCACACTTGTTTAATGCTAAGACCATTAACTTGTTGAACTCCGACCCTCAAACTTACTCAAATTCGTAGGACAAAGATTTTTTTTTTTTTTTTTTTTTTTTTTAAACGTAAAAAGTTACCAGTTTCACATATATACACTGTTACCAATTTCACATATATACACTACCCACACTGTTACTAGTTAAATGAGGCTTCACCATGTATATAGACTCAAGATTTAGTACAAAATTTACACAAGTGTTTCACCCATTCCAAACACTTAAACCCATTCCAAGTATACATGATAATAATATTAATATGAAAGGTACATTACCTTGCTGATCATTGAAACCTCTATTTTTGACATGTAATTACTTAAACTCATTCATGGGTTATTTTCATTGGCAAGTGGAAAGTGTGATTTTAATATGTGCCTCTGTGCAAGAAAAAAGTTGTTGTGGAAAGAGTAATACGTACAACATTTATTTATTTATTTATTTATTTTTATTTACAAATCAAACATCATATTATTACATTTGTCACATGCTAATTACAGCTACAAAATTGATTGAATTTGGTGACATTAACTCTAGCATATAGATAGTAGTATACTGTCAACTTGAATGCCAAAATGAGTTAATGGCATAATAATCAATCAAAAAAAAAATAAAAAATAAAAATACAAGACTCAATGGTGTTGTCCTCCCACTGTGGTCACCATTTTCTTTTATTGATTTATTATTATTATTTTTTAACAAAGACTAAAACAGTTTAGTACAAAAAATATTAACATACTATAACCCACCGGAGGATTATTTTTGAATGACCAATCCTTGTGTTTCACCATTCCAAACACTTAAACCATTCCAAAAGTACAACACTGAAACCCCGATTTTTTTGTTTTTATTATTATTTTTTTTTTTCGATTTTTTTTTTTTTTTTTTTTTTTGAATCAACAAAGTTGCACTGTTGTTTTACACACCCAATCATACATTCCCTTCTCCATATCACACATGAATCCTAACATATATTGAACATAAACCATCTTACCTTCATGTAAAAAAAAAATAATAATAATAAGAAAAAAAATAAAATAAAATGCTGAAAAACATACCTTTGTAGCTTAAAAACTCTTGTTTAAACTTCAATTGAACCTCTAGATGACTCAATGTGAAAACCCCCAAATTTGGAGATTAGGGTTCGTCACCTTCTTCTCAGATGTCTCACAAACGACGAAGAATCATGGAAAACAAACACTAAGGGTTTGTTCTCCTCGAAAAACTAAGCAAGATAGGCTATTGATTTGTGAGTTTTGGTGGAGTTTTGAAAGAGCTAAGGAGTTAGATAGTGATGGAGGTTTTAAAGTTTAAGGAGGAAGATGATAGATCTGCTTTTTAAATGAAAAGGGTTGACTAGATGTTGTGATGGGTAGGTGGGTTATTCATGGGTCAAGTTATGGGTTATTTCCATGTTTTAATTGGCGTAAGTTACGTCTCTAACGTAGCTTACGTTGGAGACTCTCGACTTTTTTGTTCATAGTCTCTGGCGTAGGCTACGCCACTAGCGTAGCTTACGTTGGAGGCTCTCGTTTTTTTTTTTTTTTTTTTTTTTTTTTTTTTTAATTATTTTTTTAACAATAAAATAAGACAAAATTAATAATAAAAAAGAAAACATGTCTTTTTTTTTTTTTATATATATATATATACAAAGTAAGACGTGTACTCCTAACCACTCAAACCCCCTTTAAAAAAATGGTGTTGTCCTCAACACCCGAACTTGAGTCAGGAATCTACCAAGGCGGTTTGAACTTCCCCACACTTGCGTGTTGTTGTGGGTGTACTTCAATAGCTCATCGAATAGGAACTGCACGTGCTAACAAACGAACAAATAAAAGAGAAAATAAATAAATAAAAAAAAACAAAAACAAAACAAACCTCGGGTTGCCTCCCGGAAGCGCTAAGTTTTAGTCTTCAGCCAGACTTCTAGTGACCCTCAGACGGTTAGATCATCCGGTGAGCTCGCGATGAAACTCACCTTATCAAATGACTTCCTGTTTATATCGTTACAATCCAGATATGGTTTTAACCGATGTCCATTCACAACTTGTCTTTTCTGATCTTGTAAATCCTCAATCTCCACATCACCGAAATGTCCGACTCGTGTAATGACAAACGGTCCCAGCCATTTACTTTTCAATTTTCCTGGAAACAATTTAAGACGCGAATTAAATAACCATACCTTTTGTCCAACTTCAAAGACCTTCTTCCGCAACTTTGCATCATGCACTGCCTTCATCTTGTCCTTGTACGCGGATGCACAATCGTACGCCTCATCACGTAGTTCCTCAAGCTCACACAATTTCAGTTTCCTATGGGCACCTGCGTCAGTGTAATCCATGTTAACCTGTTTAACCGCCCATAGTGCACGGTGTGCTAATTCCATTGGTAAATGACAACCCTTACCGTACACCAATCTATAAGGTGTAGTGCCAATAGGTGTTTTAAATGCAGTGCGATATGCCCACAAGGCGTCATCCAACTTGGTTGACCAATCCTTGCGGTCAGGTCGCACAGTTTTTTGCAAAATCTCTTTAATTTGCCTATTGGACACTTCAACTTGCCCACTTGTCTGTGGGTGATATGGTGTTGCTACCCTATGATCCACGCCGTACCGCTTGAGAAGTTTGGCAAAATGAAAGTTTTTAAAGTGGGATCCCCCATCACTTATGATAACACGGGGGATTCCAAATCTAGAGAAAATGTTTGTTAAGACAAACTTACACACGGCAGCATGATCATTGTGTTTGGTGGCGACTGCTTCTACCCATTTAGAAACATAGTCAACTGCCACCAAAATGTACAAATTCCCATAGGAATTTGGAAACGGGCCCATAAAATCAATACCCCATACATCAAAGATATCGACAATGAGGATTGGTTGCATGGGCATCTCATTCCTTTTTGAAATCCCACCCATTTTCTGACAGTTCACACAGTTTTTAGCATATTCAAAAGCGTCTTTAAACAAAGTTGGCCAATAAAAACCACAAGTTAAGACTCGGTGACCCGTTTTCTGGCCACTAAAATGGCCTCCACATGCTGATGAGTGGGCATGCTTCAACACCTCCAACGCCTCTGCCTCTGGAATGCATCTTCTAATAACCTGATCAGCACCAATTTTGTACAAGTCCGGTTCATCCCATATATATTGCTTAGCTTGGGAGATGAACTGTTGTCTCCTCCTTTTGTTCCAAGTCTCGGGCATCGTACCTGAAGCCAAATAGTTAGCAAAATTTGCGTACCAGGGTCCCATGGTGACAGACATCAAATATTCATCTGGGAATTGTTCATTAATTTCAGGTGCAGTATCCCTTTCCTCTATCGGAATCCTCGACAGATGATCTGCCACCACATTCTCACACCCTTTCTTGTCTCTGATTTCCAAATCAAACTCTTGCAGTAATAGGATCCACCGAATCAGCCTCGGTTTAGCATCCTTCTTCTCCATTAAATACCTAACTGCAGTGTGATCAGAGTACACAATTACTTTACTACCCCAGATATAAGACCTGAATTTGTCTAAAGCATAAACAACAGCCAGCAACTCCTTCTCTGTAGTTGTGTAGTTCAACTGTGCGTCAGAGAGGGTTTTGCTTGCATAGTAGATAACTATCGGTTTCTTATCTACTCTTTGACCCAAGACAGCACCGATTGCATAGTCACTTGCATCACACATAATTTCAAAAGGGCGTGTCCAATCAGGTGATTGCAAAATCGGTGCCTGTACCAATTGTTCCTTTAACACGTTAAAAGATTTTAAACATTCTGCATTAAACTCAAAAGGAACGTCTTTCAAAAGCAAATTACATAAGGGTTTTGTTATGACACTAAATCCCTTAATAAACCTACGGTAAAATCCGGCGTGTCCTAGAAAGGAACGGACGCCCTTGACATTAGTAGGGGGAGGTAATGTTGAAATTACTTTAATTTTAGCCTTGTCAACCTCAATTCCCCTAGCCGATACTACGTGTCCCAAGACAATGCCCTCCTGAACCATAAAATGGCTCTTCTCCCAACTTAAAACCAGATTAGTTTCCACACAACGTTTCAAAACCTTAGTTAGTTCATTTAAACATGACTCAAATGACGACCCAAACACTGAAAAGTCGTCCATGAAAATTTCAAGAGAATTCCCGACCATATCTGAAAAGATACTCATCATACACCTTTGAAAGGTGGCCGGGGCATTGCACAGCCCAAATGGCATTCGCCTAAATGCGAAGGTACCGTAAGGGCATGTGAATGTGGTCTTTTCCTGGTCATCAGGATGAATGGCAATCTGATTGTAACCTGAGTACCCATCTAGAAAGCAGTAAAACTTCTGACCTGATAATTTTTCGAGAATTTGGTCAATGAAAGGCAAAGGAAAATGATCCTTTGACGTGGCAGCATTAAGTTTCCTGTAATCTATACAAACACGCCACCCGGTTACCGGCCGGGTAGCAATTTGCTCACCATTTTCACTTTTAATTACCTGAATGCCTGCTTTCTTGGGAACCGTTTGTGTCGGGCTTACCCATGCACTATCTGAAATGGGATAAATGATCCCAGCATCTAACCACTTGAGCACCTCCTTCTTTACCACTTCTCTCATGTTCGGATTAAGCCTTCTCTGTGCATCTCTTGCCGGTTTTGCCCCCTCCCCTGTTATGATTTTATGCATCACTATTGAGGGACTTATTCCTTTAAGGTCTGCAATCGTCCACCCAATTGCATCCTTGTGTGCAATCAAAACTTCCATCAAAGCTTTCTCCTGTTCCTCAGTCAAACCTGCAGAAATAATAACAGGAAGAGTATCATTAGCACCAACAAAAGCATATTTTAGATGTTTAGGTAGTTCTTTAAGTTCTAATTGTGGTGGTGTCTCTAATGACGGTTTCAGTTTCGTGTCAATGTGATCTGGCAAACTCTCCACATGATAAGACCAGGGCGGTCTGCCTTCTCTCACTACCATCGCCTCCACCTTTGCATCCTCTTCCTCGAGTTCCTTGACTGTTTCAGAATATAACCTGCCAAACAAAGCACACTCTACCATGGACTCGTCCCCCTCATCATTAGGAATGTAAGGAGGAACGCGCCCGTCAATGATGTCAGCCATAAAGCATTCATCACTAACATTGGGGTTAGAAACATTACCAAAAACACTTAACCGCATCTTGCGGTTACCAAAAGTCATATCCACAGTACCTGTCCTGCAATTAATCTGAGAGTCAGAAGTAGCTAAAAATGGTCTGCCAAGAATCACAGTCGGTTGCTTGGTTTTATCAACAGAAACATAATCAAGGACCAAAAAATCGACTGGATAATAAAACTCATTAACTTTCACAATCACATCTGACAATACTCCCCGGGGTAGCTTAGGAGTCAAATCAGCCAATACCACAGTAGTATCAGCTTTTTTAAGTGGACCGAACTCATACTGGTCATACAAGCTCCCTGGTAGTATACTCACACTCGCTCCAAGATCCAGAAGGGCTCGTGTCATTTGAAAATCACCAACTTGAATTGAAATAATTGGTGCCCCTGGATCTTGTAACTTTTCAGGAAGAGTACCTGAAATTATTGCACTCACATCTGCTGGCATGTCAAGTTTCTTTGGAATTTTATGATTTCTTTTCTGAGTGCACATATCTTTCAGGTACTTTGCATATGCAGGAATTTGTTTAATTGCATCTAAAAGAGGTAGATTGATTTTAACTTGTTTGAAAACCTCCCACATTTCATCCGATTGTGGGCCTCTTTTATTGACTGTCTTTTTCTTACCAGGATCAATGAGAGCTGCAGGAAAAGGGATGGTATTACCCTCCACACCCTTTTCTACAACCTGGTTGGAATTATTGATCAAAACACTTTTATTTTTAGTTTTTTCTTTTTCTAAAGCAATTTTAGGTGTTTCGTTCAATTCAACAATTTCCTGTTCATCTTCACTATCATCACTACCCAAATCCTCCACCACACCCTCAACAAACTGTGGTGGGGTTCCCACTTTATTGTCATAAACCTTACCATTGCGCAGAATACTTACCTGGTTGATTTGCACATTCCTCGTATTCCTTGAGCTTGATTGCTGATGTTGAGGATTAATGGTGGTGTCACTAGGTAGCTTCCCTGGATCTCTCTTAGACATATCTGCTGCCAATTGCCCTACCTGCTTGGACAATGCTTCCACAGTCTTATCTCTCACTTCATTTTCTTTGCGCATTCCCTTGACCTCTTCTTGTACAACTTTAATGGCATCCAAAATGGCACTCAGTTGATCATTACCTCCTCCTGATGTGCCTTGTTGATTTCCTCTCTGCTGCTGACCACTCTGATTATAGGTATTCTTTGAGTAACCCCCTTGATTATATCCATACTGCCTGTTCTGAGACTGTTGTTGATTTCCTCCCTGCACATTAGAACCAGAAAAGTTAGGATTTAATTGATTATTAGGATTACCATACCTGAAGTTTGGGTGGTTTCTGAGCCCAGGATGATAGGTGTTGGAATTCATGTCATATTGCTTCCGTTCTCCATAAACTTGATTCACCTCTTCTGTATTCTCCAAAGGCCCTGGCAGTCTTGGGCTAGATGTCCCAACTCTCCACAATCAGTACATACCGAAAAAGCATTAGCCGCCTTTGCCTCGCTACTCTTCCCCAAATTAAGCTGAGCTACCTGTTTTGCCAAGAGTAAATTTTGCTGCTTTAATTTTTCAATTCTTTCTTCAGCCTCATAGTCTGCTGCCTTGACAGATGATGGTCTCAACTTCCTACATGATTGTGCCTGTCTCTTTGAAGTGGCACTCATCCTTTCCAAGTGTCCCCAATCCACAGCTTCAGTGTTAGTAAAGAATGTGCCATTGCTAATGGCAGTCAACCCTCTAACATCCTCTGGTGTCAGTCCATCATAAAAAGCTTTTATTAGTTCCCATGTCTGAATCCCATGATGAGGACATTTTCTCAATAACTCTTTGAATCTAGTAAAAGCCTCATGGAATGCTTCCCCCGAATTCTGCTGAAATCCTCTTATTGCATCCCGAGCCTCAGATGTTCTGCTCATGGTGTAGTACTCTTCCAAGAAAATTTGTTGCATATCCTGCCAAGTGTAAATACTACCTGGGGGTAGTGTAGCAAACCATTGCCTTGCCTTGTCCTTCAAGGTGAACTGGAACATCATCAACATTACCTGATCTTTAGTGAACCCTGATCCTCCAATCATATTGCATACAGACTCAAATGCTGATATATGTAAGTAAGGCTCTTCAGATCTTTTTCCATAGAACTCAGGTAGATGACCCAAATATTGGGGTCTCACTTCAAATGCTCTCCCGTTCCTACTCACCGGTGTCACTACAGCTGAAGAATTGGGTACAATGACCGGCCTAAAATGACTATCAACCCCTTGAACCGGTGCCCTCTGACGTATCTGTGGGACACCATCTACTAAATGTAACTCATCTCCTATCCCCATATGCCCAGCATTAAATTGAGGAACCCCTTGTGGAGCTTGATTATTTCTGTGTCCCTGAACACGGTTCCCCTGATTAACTCGCTGTGGTGGCTGCTGCTCATACTCCATGTCATGCCCATAATTACCATATCTCCCATCATACGGTTCCGGTTCGTCCTCTTGATCCCATTCAGAGTCCCAAGTATGCACACTTCCCTCATCATATCTTTGTTGGTTCTGTTGTTGGTTGGGTGGGATAACTGCTACATGTGGGGGAGGTTGGTTTCTTGGGTTTTGTTGGTTCTGTGGTGGACGTGGGTTAGCATGTTGGAAATACCCACCAGGTTGGAATTGTTGTAGTGGTGGTGGTGGGTTTGGAATGGGTTGGTTGGGTTGGTTTGGTAGAGCAGGTGGAATGAGATCATTTGGTTGGTTGGGTATTGGTTCATTTTGGTTATCCTGGTCAGCCATCTCAATAGCTGCTTCTTCAATTCTCTGAGCAACTGTTGAAGAACTTGATTGATTCTTTACTGCTGAACGAAAAACAACACGGTTTTGACGTGCTGTCTTCTCAATCTCTGGATCAAATAACAATGGAGACGACTTTTTGGAAAACCTAGTATGCATGCAACACAGAAGTCACCTGCACACACAAAAACAAGAAAACAAATAGAGTAGTACTGAACGAAGAAGAGAAATAAAATACGGAAACAAATAACTAAAAAGACAATTTTTTTTTTTTTTTTAAGAAAATAAATAAACAAACTAAACTAAACTAAACTAAACACTAAGCGCACGAACTCCCCGGCAACGGCGCCAAAATTTGACCGATGTCGAAGGGTCAGTCAAAAATAAGATTAAAATCAGTTCCTTATTACCTTATTAGATAGGGTAAGTCAGGTGTCGAACCACGAGGAGTACTGTGGAAAGTGTTTGGTTTAATTGTTTGAGTACTAATTAACTAGTTGCTAGAAAAGTAAATTCAGTTGTTTGAGAGTGATTGTGAAAACAAAATTAAAGTTAAAATGTAAACAATTGGAGGGAAGGTGATTCCTCCAGGTTTTGGATTCAAAGTGGCTTCAAGTAATTAGTTTTTATTGAGAAAATCACATAGACATGATTAAGACAATTAATTAGTTGATTGTGATAAACGAAGACTAAGTACTTTGATTGCAAAGCAACGAAAGGTTATCACACGGTTATCAATTGAAGATTACCAAACCCAATCTCTATCTAATATATCCCAATTACTAGAACTCTCGGGAATTGAAAGAATCAAAACTAGGTTTTAGATAAAAATCAACTGCTTACAATCAAACTAATAAATCACCAAGCAAAAAGCATCGAATGCTTAGATTGCTAATCTCAAATACAAAGAAAAACTAAAAACAATCATCCACTTACAAGAATCCTCCACCCGGAGGAAACCACGAAAAGATTAGCCACTCATGTTCTTGATTTGATCTTCGATCTTGATGTGGAATTGCATGGTTGATGATTATGAGTGGATTGAATGGTTTGGAATGGTGGAAAGAGCCTCAAAATCGCCCCTTGATGGCCTCTAGTCGCCTTCTCTTGTGTTGAATGGAAGAGATGCTTCAAAACCCTAATTTTTGCCTTTTTAGTGTTTTTCCCGTCAGAGTCTGGCGTAACCTACGCTGCTGGCGTAAGTTACGTCAGAACAGGCCTTACAAAATTCTCCCAGAGGCTGGCGTAACCTACGCTGCTGGCGTAACTTACGTCAGAGGCTTTCGCAAAAAGCATTATTTCTTGCATAACTTCTTCATTATAACTCCATTTCCTTCACCGTTTTCGGCCACGTTTTCGTCTTCCAACCCTCTATCATGTCATTTATCATAACATTCAGTTCCAATTCTTGTATTTTCATCAAAACACGTTCAATCTTCGTATTTAACCTGCAAAACATCAATTTCTCATAGTTACTCAATCCCACACATACTAACACATAAACATGCATAATATTCAACATTTAAACACTTAAACATACATTCCAAACCCATTCCATCAAAGCATCACAAGTGCAAGGTGGCAATTGTACAATTGAATCAAATTGTTTCCACATTGTATTTAACTTGTGATATTACTCTGAAATAGTACTACCATTTTGACTCATAGAACAAATGTTTTGATGCAAGTTAGACACAATTGACCCATCAACTTTGTTATATGTTTCCCTCAAATCTAACCAAAGATGTCTTGCAAACTTGGAGAACACTTGACCTAGATACAATTCTTCACTAACAGAATTTAACAATCAAGACAATACCACAGAATTGCACCTATCCCACTGTTTACCCAAAACTTCATCATCATTAGGTCTAACAGTACTACCATCAATAAAACCATATTTGTTTTTAGTTTCAAGAGCTAATTTCATGGCATTAGACCATACTTTATAATTCTCAGTCCCTTTTAACTTCAAACTAATTATGGTTAAGTATTAGTGTTACTAGGATGGATATACAAAGGGTCTCCTATATCCAACTTACTTATTAGAGTACCTACCACATTAACAACCTGACTACCCCCAGGGTTAGCACCTCCTCCCTGGGGTTAGGGATTGCCATCATTATCAGCCATTTAAAACAAACAAGAAACAACACACCCTCACTCTCTTATTCTTCTCTTTATATTGTTAATAGGCTTAGGGGGTGTTTGGGATTGATTATTCAAAACAGATTATGCGTTTTGAAAAAGCAGGGGTGGAGCTGCTTATAAATTATTGCGTTTTGGTAGCCTAAAAAACGGATTATCTACGTTTTCAAAACGCAATCCCAATCACTAAAAACTAATTATCTGCGTTTTCAAAACGCAATAATCTAAAAATCAGATTCAAAACGCAATCCCAAACACCCTCTTATATGAGTCATGGAGTTATTAATTACATTAGGGCAATTGATAAATTGAAATTCAATGCGAGTTTGTTAATCTCTTTCTTTATGTTAATATATATATTCTATAGTATTTGAAGACTCTTTGAGTCCATTAATGAGCTACAAAAATATATCACATGACAATTGTACAAGAAAATGAGAAATGACTTACTAGCGAATTATGGGTATGGAAGTTGTGGTGGTTTGCAGGTAATTGTTTTTAAAATTAGATACATTTTGAAAAGAAAAAAAACATATTAAGGTTAATTTATGTTGATTACATTGCTTCAGGGTTGGGTCACACTTTTAATTTAATTATGTATCATGACATTCGACATAATATAGAGGATATCACCTGATTTGATTATTGGTAAGAGGTACTTAACATCAACACTTAACTTTTTCTTCTACATATAAATTAAAAGAAGATGAAGATAATAAGGGGTATAGGACTAGTCACTAAGCCATAGGGCCAACTTGAGCATCCTTCGATTTTGCTATACCATCTGCACTTTTTTTTTTGTGTTATTGTAAATTCTCCCTCTCTCTCCCTCCCCCTCTCTCTCTTTGAAAATTGGGCATATTTTTGTAAAGTTCCGCATTAAAACAAGATATCAATTGTATTTCATGTGTGAACATATGTAATTTTGAAATAGTTAAAACATGATGTGTAGTTTGATGATGATTTACATATGCATAATGTTGTCAACCATCTATTACATTGTTTTTTTTATGTAAATTCTTTGGTTAATGCTCAATTGATTTTTGTGAATTGATGTATTATTTATATTAACAAATAAAAATTATAACTAAAATTCACTAAACCGTTGCGCAATTTGCGGGAAAAAAAACATAAATACCCGCGACAACGCGCGAGCATACCTACTAGTTTTAACTTGTATAAAAATTAATGACAGAAAATGGGCACTAACAAAAACACGCCATTTTGAATATATATATCTCTCTCACACATCTATTTAAAGAACTTTCCTTCCAACACTTTGACCACCATTTTGCTAAACAAAAGTAACATACTTCTATCTAAAAATAGTGATTGGACTAGTCCCTCTAACGATCCTGTTGTCAAACAGTTAGACTAAGTTGGGCCTAAGATCCTTCTAACTATACAAAATTCTCCGTAACTGCTACTGATACTAGAGTAGTTTATGTTGCTCAGTTAAGGTTTGGTTTGGAAATTGCTGCTGATAAGGATTATGAATATTAATGCTACTTGGTGTTAAGTATGATCCATCTTCACCGATATCAACACTTTGCTAATGAAAATATAATAACGTCAAAAGTTGTGGCAAATGACACTTATCAATATACACTAGTGTCTGCGCGTTGCGGCGAGAAACAACATTTATATCGGTTCGGTTAAGCCATAATCAATAAACCAAAATATTTGTATTGGTGTGTGGCATAATAATTAGCGGAGCTTGAACTGCATTAATCACAATCGAAACATTCGAATCCTATGTGCTAGAGGAAGTGCAAGCACATGAATATATACATAGCAATAATTGTGAGATACGCTAAGCAAAAAATTAGGGTGATCATGAGGAAATGGGAAGTTACATGCACAAACACATGACTATATACATAACAATAATTTGCGAGATACGGTTAGTAAGAAATTAGGGTTATAATGGGGAATAGGAAGATACATTATTTTATTACTACACGGTGTGGTAATGGCCTTAAGGGGGGGCATGGAACAACATGTGGCATCCACTTCAGCGTTGGGGGGCATGGAACAAGAACTGGCGTGGATGTTGGGCCCGTGGTGGGGTAAAAATAATAGGATGAGTTTATATATAAGGGTAAATTTTTTTTAAGGAGTCGTTGTGGGGACGAACGGTTCTTTTCTCGTATACAACAGGGAGTTGCCACGTCACCAAGCTCAGTTGCTCCACGTCGGTGGAAAATCCATGGGATTGCCCCACGCCGGTCTCCACGCTGGACCTGGGGTGGTGTGACTGTCATGGAAGGGCTTCACACCCCCCATTCCACGCCCCAACACTGTACAGTCTAAGAATTTTAAATTCCATCATAAACTGTTAATCATGTAATATACATATTTTCAAGGTTTTAACAAAAAAAAAAAAAAAACCGGCAAGCTTTGAAAAAAAAAACATGCGATGAGGAACATAGACACTGCCAACGGTGTGTAAGGTTCGGTTCCATTCAGGTATTAACCTTAGCCGAAATCAAAGTCAGTGTATAGATATAGATTATTAAGTATTTTGGATGGATAACTAGGTAATTTTACATCAACATTAAGATAGCATACCAAAAGTCTATGAATAAATCATGTTTTATCAAAAAAAAAAAAAAAAAAAAAAAAAATTCAAACATACCATTCTCACCTATAGAAATGTATTTATGAAATTAATGATTTATATATTTACTTTTATTTAGAATTTCCATTGTAATTTATTTATTAAATTTTAATATATTTGATGAAGGTTCCTTCCAGACTAAGATTTTTTTTTTTTTTTTTATCATTTTGACTAATGTACATATTTATGTATTTTTCTAATATGAAAATTTTCAAGTTACATCATAAAGGAACTTTACATTTTAACATCTTGAATTTTATAAAAAAAGAATATCATACCGTTTTGCATTATAAAAGTTAATATTAACAGACATGCATATTAATATCTACGTTTTGATAATATAAAATTTAATCTGGTCATATACCGTCTAATTTTCTTTACCTTTATGACAAATGTATTTTTTTTATGTTTTGATATAAGTTTTATTCAAAACGAGCCGACTCAATATATTATATTTTGACATTTTACTCATTTTAAAATACAGTTTATTGTTCGTTGACATTCATTTCACGTGACACGTAATTTTTTAGCTTTTAGCCTTTTTGTTTTAAAATTCATTTTGGTGTTCTTTCCCATAACGTGTAGGGAATTTTACTATTTCCATTAATGAACATGGAAAAGTATTAATGAAAGCAATAAGTGTCTAGCAAACAACAAAATAAACAAGTGGGTGTTACTCGATCTAGTCAAACATAAACAAATTATCGATCATCTTTAGGCTATATACTAAATAATATTTATTCCAATGATGTCTTCTAATTGACATCATTTCCTTCTCGTTGAGGCCTATTGGTAAGGATTGTATCTACCGAATCATAACTTGTTGCTCATGTAAGTTGTTGCTGGAAGAGTAGTGATGGCAACTTGTTTTTGTTGAGGATTATTTCTACTGAAACACAATGTGCTACTGATACAAGTTACTGCTAACAGGAGAACTAATGACAGCTAGTTAGTTTTATTGCTCATGATTACCAAAAGCTGTTTGGTCGCATCAACTTCTACAATAAGCAACATAGGCTCAAAAAGCTCTAATAAGCTCAATTTCACATCCATGGGCCAATTTTCAGCAAACTCAACCAACATAATAACATCATGCTCGTGCATCCTTTTACATTTTTTTCTCCATCAATGTCTCAAAAGCCACCACGTCTTCCATATCATTTAAAACTTGCAAGATAAGTGAACGATGAACATGCATGACCTTTCTTTCAAGGTAATCCATCACAGACATGAAAGATATATACCTCCCTAACATGGTTGTTACATAGATCACAGTCTTTCTTTCCGCAAGTTGAAATGGACTGGGCCGACTTTCACTTGTATAAAGAAACTTGTTACATGCTCCACAAATGCTAAGTTGAAGTCTGATCTAGGTATATGACCAAATCCTGGAGTAGCGAACCCGCCGCGAGAAGGCCATTCAAACTATGTAGAATGTAATGTTGATTTAGTTTGCGCAACTCAAGCTAAAGCGCCCACACTCGATTACCATAAACAATGGAAGCAAACTGTGAAACCTTGCGACAAACTTCCTTCAACATAAAGTGACCGTCCTCTGAAACAGAAAACTATGTTTATGTTCCCCTGGGGCAGATCTAGAGTGTAAGCAGAGGTAACGTCCATTACCCCTCAGCCTTTTTAGCGTAGTGTATTTTTATTTTTTTACGTGTTTTGTATTACGTTACCCGTGAAAATTATGTAACGTTACCCCTGAAATCTTGGTCTAGATCCGCCACTGATGTTCCCTCCACACGCGATTAAACTCCTCAGTCATACAACCCAGAAAATTATCTTTCACGTAAGCCCATGGGCGGACTTATGGCAAGTTCAAGGGGTGCAGGCGCCCACCTTGAAAAAAAAATAGTGTTATATACGCGCGTTCATCCCGTCTGCACCCCATGAAATTTTTTAGTCGCACCCCTTGGACTTTTGAAACCGACCTCAAGAAAAAAAATATATAATTATACGTTAAGAGTTAGCCCATTTTATTAGTTAGTAGCCCAATTTTAAAATTGAGCCCAAGCCCAAAGTTTATAATAAGCTGACATGTGTTTTAATATTGAATACAATGAAAAAAAACAAATAATAAACCTACAGCCAGAAGAGCGCTAAACAAAGAAAAACAAAAAGAAAAAGTTGTTCGTCTCCCTCCCTACTTCTTATCGGCGATCGCTAAACAAAGAAGAGGAACATGTGACGTTGACCAGTCACAATTCACAAACAATTGAACAAATACAAAAAACTCCAAAAGGTAATTAGGTAAATGTGATTCTGTGAATTTATTTTTTGAACGACCAATAAATCAATCCCAAGCACTTTCGAAGTACCCACTGGACAAAGGAGTACTCCAAGATAAACCCAGATCCACCAGTAATTTCACATCAGTTTATGGGGAAAACCCGTCGCCCGAAGGCTCACTTCGGTAAAACCCGACCCACCAGCAGCATTTTGGTGCCGGTAGGACTTGAACTCCCCACATCCCATAAGGAAAGCAAGGAGGGTGCCACTCCACCATAAGGGCATTGGCATGATTATGTGAATATTATTAGATGACTAGATGGGCAATATTATTATGGGTTTTTATATTGTAATTTTGGTTATGTTTTGAGTTTCTATATTGTAATTTTAGTTCTGTTTTAGATGAGCAATATAATTATGGAACGGTTTCTTAGAAAGAAAAGTGGAGAATCATGTTCAAAACCTCCTAAATTCGTTGACTTGGATGCTCTTCCTACGGATCCTACCGATAAGAAACCGATTTCGTCATATAACGTTAATCAACGGGATGAAATCAGAACGGCATACATACTTAGAGGACCATATCAACCACGAGGTATAGAATTTCCACAATCAATGTTTGGTGTTGAGTTAAGACAATTTAAAGAAACTTGGTATGATACGTATAAAGGGATGGTTAAAGTATAGTATAAAATCGGACCGCGTGTTTTGCTTATGTAATGACATTTAAAGTAGTTTTGGGCTTTTGGTTTCCTTTAGTTGATTATATAATTTTAGTATTATTATTTTTGATATACCAGTCAACCCGACCCGGACCACCTGATGGATAAACGACCTATATAAGCTCTTTGATTCCGCACCCCATAAAAAAAATTACTGGGTCCGCCACTGCGTAAGCCTGACCACAAAAATGTATCATGTTCCACTCAGAAGCCCCTTCTATACGGAAAAAAATTACCGACAAGAAATGATGTTCACGGAACGCATCGCGCTCACATACCAGCTGACTGAGCTTGGAAAATAGCAAAAAAAGTAGATACATTCTGCACATATAAAATGTAACCGAAAACATAAAATAATTTCCAAGTTTGTAAAAGTTTTAATGCAATTTAATAAAATTTAATATTGTATATTGCCTTTTTTGTAATAATATTCTACAAAACCCCTCTTTTTAAAGTGATGTCAAATTTTTTTAACCCCAACAAAAATTCACCACGCCTCTCTCTCTGTCTGGCTGACTGTACATGCGCCTCCACCTTCCATCATCATCCTTCACCTCCTTCAACTCTCTCTCTCTCTCTCTCTCTCTCTAGGGTTTCATCATCATCTTCTTCTAATCGTTATTCATCTAAATCAACTGTTTAATCATTCATCATCGCTTCCAATCCAATCCAATCCAATAATCCGTCGATTCTCCATGTTCTGCTGCTTCACAGCCTTCGTATAGTATTAGGGTTTTCATTACCTCTCTTTCAACCTCTCTATATCTTTTATTAATTTCATCACAACCAACCGTTAACTGCTCTGTTTACATTCGCCTAGGGTTTGTTTGTTTGTTTAAAGCCGAATGGCATTGGGAGAGTTGATGGAGTCTAGGTTTTCACATTCGCAGTCTCAGTCGTCAATGGTAGCTGTCGTCTCTAATCACGTTCATCAGTTGAATATTAATCCAACCGTTGTTGTTGTTCAAGATGTGGTTTTAGATTCCAATAGGGATAGGGATAGGGATAGGGATAGGGATACTTCTTCTGATTCAGTGGATAGGGAGGAGGATTCTGAGGCTGTTGCTACTAGTACTACTACTAGTTATGGAAATGCGGTGGTGAGCGGGATACCGGCTACTAGTATGGCGTATTTGCCGCAAAATGTTGTATTGTCTGAGCTCAGACATGATGCATTTGAGGCTTCTACTCCTTCTGGTCCTGCTGACACTGGATTAGTCTCTAAATGGCGCCCCAAGGACCGGGTATTTTGTTGTTTTCTTTTTAATTTTATATGATTTGGAGTTAGTCTGAAACCTATTTGTTTGTTGCTGACTCAATGCTTAGTTAGTTAACTATGGTGATTTGGAAACATGTATGCTTGCCACATAGGTTGTATTTGCCAAACCTGAGGGATGGTTTTGTATGTTACTAGTGCTGGTTACTAAGCAATAAAATGGTTTCTGACTTTCTGTGTGTTAGTTAGGAATATTGGATAAGAAATGAATGTCCTGAACTCGAAGTTAAGAGTAGAATGTTAAGTCAGTAGTCACAGCTGCAAATTAGTTACGATAGGAAGAAAGGACAAGATCTCAATCTGATCTTTTAAGGAAGTTAATCAATCAAGATCAAATGGAAAGAGAAAACTGTAAACTATCAAGATTAAAGATCTATAAAATAAATTGAAGTTTTTAAGAAGATACGAGAATAGGCTCTCTAAATTTTTGTAGACTTATTATATTCCTTGCAAATTAGGAATTCCCAACATGGAGATAATTTACAAAGCCTTTTTTTAGACGGTAAATAAACAAAAGCTGGAATGAAAAAATGTCTTTCTTGTTAGCCTTTAATACTGAAACATGTAATTTAAAATAAATTGAAAGATGATGGGGTTCTTCGAAGTAGTTTAATTAGCTAGTAATTAATTACTAATAGTTTAAATGTTTAGAATTATCGGTTAGGTGTTTTATTTAAATAGCATGTTTATCTAGCTTAGTTGAATGTCTAGAAGATAGGAGTATTGAGTTAGAGTTTAAATTTTAGCCTCCTTATCCCCTGGGATAGCCACTAATAGCTTGGCTATGGGTGGGATTATACTGGGTATGGTTGTTGTTTGTTACCGCCTGGGTTTTAAAAAGCGCGCCTGAGGCGCGCCTAGGCGCAAGGCGCATCAAGGCGCAGCCTAGGGCGCCTCAGGGCTTTGCGCCTATCCTTTTTCCCAAAGGCGCGCGCCTCAGGCGCTTTTTTGTCAAATTTCAGGCGCTTTTTTGCCTGAGGCGCGCGCCTCACGTATTCTGAGCATTTTTTATGCATAAAAATGTTGTACCTTGGTGTTTTTGGCTTGTACATATAGGTAAAATCACATAAAAACCTTATTTATAGCTATATTTTGGGTAAATGAAGCTAAAAACTCATGGAATATATATGGGATATATAAAAAAATTTATATAATTAGTGTGCGCTTCGGGTACGAAAATCCCACGCTTAGCGCTTTTTAAACTGTAAACTATCAAGATTAAAGATCTATAAAATAAATTGAAGTTTTTAAGAAGATACGAGAATAGGCTCTCTAAATTTTTGTAGACTTATTATATTCCTTGCAAATTAGGAATTCCCAACATGGAGATAATTTACAAAGCCTTTTTTTAGACGGTAAATAAACAAAAGCTAGAATGAAAAAATGTCTTTCTTGTTAGCCTTTAATACTGAAACATGTAATTTAAAATAAATTGAAAGTTGATGGGGTTCTTCGAAGTAGTTTAATTAGCTAGTAATTAATTACTAATAGTTTAAATGTTTAGAATTATCGGTTAGGTGTTTTATTTAAATAGCATGTTTATCTAGCTTAGTTGAATGTCTAGAAGATAGGAGTATTGAGTTAGAGTTTAAATTTTAGCCTCCTTATCCCCTGGGATAGCCACTAATAGCTTGGCTATGGGTGGGATTATACTGGGTATGGTTGTTGTTTGTTACCGCAGCAAGGACATGAGGCAGAAGGGTTTCGGTAGATGAGGGAGAAGGCTGGTAAGTTGGGAAGATGATGGAGATGGCGGGATATGATAAGAGTGGGCATGACATAGGATGAAAATGAGGGAGACACCCTGGAATTAACAAAACCATAAAATGAAGATTAGTAGACTGCTAATCTCTTGGTTATGTTCCATGATCTTGTACCAGTGTTATAAAAAATGTGCTCGTTCACTAAACAAGCTTATATTTAGGCTTGTGCTCGAGCTCGTTTAAGCTGGGCTCATTTTGAGCTTTTTGTTCTCAAGCCGTTCTCGAGTTGTTCAGCTCGTTTACACCCCTAATTAAGAGGTAGGAACTTAAGCGTTTTTTTGTTGTACATAAAGTTACTTTAGATGTATTTGGAGCTTTGTTCTTGTATTTACTAGTTTTATTATTTTATGTTTTAGTGTTTATAAGTTATCAAGTTAAACTGTTATCTGTAAACAATGTAAAAAATATATTTTTTTAATATCAAACGCCTTGCATACTTGAAACTTTTGCCTTGCACTACGGTTAGGGGGACTAAACGCCTCATAGGGTCTTGCTCTTTTTAAACCAAGGTAACAGCGATGTGACTTTTGGCATAGGTTCCTTTTATAGCTCTTGTAACATATATTTGATGTTTCCAAGCCTTGCGGCATCAGATGCCAGAGAGTAAGAAGCTAGTAATTTTTGGTGTAAGAGAAAAATCCAAGTTTGCACTAATGAATCAGTTTCTTTATAAGGCGTTTAATATTATTAAATAAAAATGGGTTCTAAAGTTAAGGCCTCAGATTGGTTAAAGCTTAGTAATATAAGTTTCACAATGAAGATTTAGGTTTAAAGAGATTTCTCAAGGGTTTGTTAACATTCTGAAAGTAATTTATGCTGTTATTATTTTTTACAGGCAGTTTGATTTTTTAACAACCTGCCTTATTTTTAAGTTTTTCTCTATGTTATATTGAGATTTAGAGAATGTGATGTCAACCTAGAATTTAGCACCACAAGTCACAACCATCTTACTCTGTAGAATCCCACAGATTGTAAACTTTTGGTAGGGTCTGGGGAGGGTGAGAGGTTCATGGCTAGAGTTGCACAGTTTTCTGTGTGCATATTTTGGCACAAAGAAAAATCTGACCATGTTTACACAGTTTTTTTGAATTTTAAAATCCTAGAATGTGAATGCTTGTAGATCAGTATCACATTGTGGATACATGGTGATAAAGTAGGAAGCTTAATTTAGTTGAAATATAAAGCCTTATTGGCAATTGTTGATGCCATCACTATTTCTTTATGGAGCTAATAAGAAGCTTCTCTAGACCAGTCCCATGTTTTCTACAAATAAGTTTTCTTTCTTTCTTTCTTTTTCTTTTTTTTTTTTGAAATATCACTTGTCTAAATAGTTTTCAACTTCTAATATCTTGCTTGAACTGCAGATGAAAACCGGGAGTGTTGTTCTTGTTCTATGTTTGAATATTAGTGTGGACCCACCTGATGTTATTAAGATTTCTCCTTGTGCCAGAATGGAGTGCTGGATAGGTATTGTTATGATGTTCTAATTTTTTATTCTTTGTTTTTCGTTTTGATAAAATTAAAATATTAAATGTCTTTTAATCATTCTAATTTTATTGCTGCACTAGAACAAGTCTTTATTTAAAGCTGAGTTTTTTCATTAATCATTTAGTGCTTCAGATAGGTTTTTTTCAACTATATGGGTATGGTTGTTTGGGAGTGTAACCATATTAAACTAATGCATATTTTGAAGCATCTTACCGTCCGTAGTTTTTTTAATCCATTTGGTTTCAGATCCGTTTTCTATGGCCCCTCATAAAGCGATTGAAGCAATTGGCGAATCCTTGAGAATTCAGTATGAAAGGTGGCAACCAAAGGTGAAATTATTGCTTAATTACAGTATTACTCCACATTCAGAACTTGAAAATTTCTACACAAGAATCATCTAAACTTAATAAACCATGAAAACAGGCCAGATACAAGCCTCTGCGTGATCCCACAGTTGAAGAGGTGAAGAAACTTTGTATCTCATGTCGCAAACATACCAAATCGGAAAGAGTTTTATTTCATTATAATGGGCATGGTGTGCCTAAGCCAACTGCCAATGGGGAAATTTGGTTTTTTAACAAGGTAATATATTTTTCTATCTTGGAGTCTTTTTGTGCATTTTTAAACTAATTTCGCTAGGCTTATCTTTTATTTTTTTTTGTGTATTTTGTTTTTAATGTTGTAGAGTTATACACAGTATATTCCTTTACCTATCAGTGAACTTGATTCGTGGTTGAAGACTCCATCAATTTATGTTTTTGATTGTTCAGCGGCAGGGATTATAGTCAATGCCTTCATAGAGGTATCATAAATTAGCTATTTTTATGACATGATGATATCATTAATCTTTTTATTAGTATGTGGCGAATTATTTACTTATAATTATTATATAGCTCCAAGATTGGAATCCATCTAGTACTCCAGGGACTTCACCACGGGACTGTATTCTATTGGCGGCTTGTGAAGCGCATGAGACGTTACCACAAAGTCATGAGTTTCCTGCTGATGTGTTTACTTCCTGCCTTACAACTCCCATCAAGATCGCATTGAGATGGTGAATGCTCTTTCAGTTTGCTCTCATACCACTGAATGGGTTTTGACTTTTGGTCAACTTCCTTTTTTTTTTAATTATTATTGGGGGGGGGGGGGGTCACATATCACATAGGTGGCATAAAGGGTGGATTGGGTGTGTTGATCAGGTCATAAAAAAATACCCCTTTTCTGCGCATTGAAACATTGTTGGGTTTATATTATTTTTTTTAGAAAATCCACACATTAAAAGTATGATGGTTTTCATCTTTTAAACTCATTTGGTCTGTTCCCTCTTTTGTTACTCTTCTGGGTTATTTTTTTCGTAAAATTCTCTTTATGCTGTTTTAGACATTGTACTTTTTGGGTACATTTTAGTAATTAAAAGGTGGCCTTTGATCTTGTTTGGGTTATTATAGGGTATTTCATTGATGACCCAAACAGGACAAAAAACTCTACAGCAAGCAAAACAATCACCTGAATGGTACTAACGGCTCACATGATGACCCGAACAAGACAAGTTCATTTTTTTTTACTTAAATGTAGAAAATGAATTACATTAACTCAAATGGAAAAAAGTAAAAGCACCTCAACTACTTAATACTTTGTGCTAAAAAAACATTTTTTGTTGATAAAACAGAAACAAATTGATTTGTAAGTATAATATTGAAATTGTCACTTGTAATAAAGATACAAACAGAGACGGATATATTTTGCATGCACGTCTCTGATAGCATTGAACTCTACAGGTTTTGCACCCGTTCTTTACTACATGAGTCACTCGATTTTTCACTTATAGACAGAATTCCCGGTCGTCAAACTGACCGTAAAACACTTCTTGGTGAGCTGAATTGGATTTTCACCGCCGTCACTGACACAATCGCCTGGAATGTTCTTCCACATGGTACTAATATTTGATGACAATATACTCTTATTATGCTTCTAGCTTCTTATTTTATGGATTGAAAGTTTAAATAAGCATTTGATTATAATATCTTTGCAGATCTATTTCAGAGATTATTCAGGCAAGATCTGTTGGTTGCGAGTTTGTTTCGGAACTTTTTACTTGCAGAGAGAATCATGCGTTCTGCAAACTGTTCACCTGTTTCTTATCCAATGTTGCCTCCAACTCACCAGCATCATATGTGGTAGGGGCATTAGTTTATATCCACTGTTATTGTATTTTATTATTTTTATAAACTGGCAAATACTCACACATGTGACGTGTTAGTAACTTTTTACTATTATTGTTAGTGACTTGTGGTTTGTCCACCTAAAATTACGAGCATTGCAGGGATGCATGGGACATGGCTGCTGAAATCTGCCTTTCTCAGCTTCCAACATTGCTCGAGGACCCCAATGCAGAATTTCAGGTCTGGGATTCTTTTAATTAGATTGATTTCTGCGAGATCTGCATAAAATTATTGATTAACTTCCAGTTTTTTTACAGCCAAGTCCTTTTTTCACTGAACAATTGACAGCATTTGAGGTGTGGCTTGATCATGGGTCTGAGCATAAGAAACCACCAGAACAGTTGCCTATTGTTCTTCAGGTATGTAGACTACTCATGAATTATGAAATATGTTACTGTTTAGGTTTAGTAAATTTTTGATGAAAAAGTAAGGCCTTATTGTTCACTGCTGACTATTATAAACGTTTTATTGTTCAGGTTTTGCTCAGTCAATGCCATAGGTTTCGTGCCCTTGTGCTTCTGGGAAGATTTCTTGATATGGGTCCATGGGCAGTTGATTTGGTAGGTTAAATTTGGCTTTTGACTTGGTTTTAATTGTTTTTGTATTGGACCGTCTTAAAATGATAACTTATTTTCTTATAAAGATACTTATTCTCTGGCAGGCTTTATCAGTTGGAATTTTTCCATACGTTTTGAAGCTGTTGCAGACAACTACACCTGAACTTAGACAAATTCTTGTGTTCATCTGGACAAAGATCCTAGCACTTGATAAAGTATGTCATACCCCCTAACCTTTACATTTCATTGACTGATAGTTTACTTGGATGTTATTTGCATACTCCCTGAGCATAGTGTGTTAAACGTGATTACCAAATTCCAGAATAATATTGCTTTATTAATAATCTAATAAGACAATGTATACGGAGGCCACCACGGATTTAACATTTTAATGAAAGCCACCAAAATATGAGAACTGCTTTATAGTCTACTCAACTACTCAAGTACATATGTTGTTTCTTTATACTGATTTTGACTAGAACATGCGAGATGAAGAAAGTACTCTTAATTTATCAGAAAAGTCAACAGTATTAACCTATAACATATTGACATTTTTCCAAAGATGTTTTTTCTTTTTATGTTTATAGGATTTTTTTTTTGTTTTCTTTGTTAACAAACATATTTTTTTAGCCTATAAATGAAACCAGATTCACACTTGTGAACTATGAAGTTGTTTTAATATGTGAGTGACATTCATGAAGAAAGTTGACTACTTAGGTAGCCTCCACACACATTATCCCTAATCTGTATTTTTTTTTAAATAAAGTGATTAGAAGGCTTATGCATTAAACCAATACACTTTGTGAGACTTTGATTGGTCTTTTTTAGCTAACCTTTTTTAATTTCTACTCTTACCCATTAAAGATAAAAAAAAATCAAATAATGGGTCGAAATTGCCATCTTTATATTGCTTGTAATATAGCATGATAGTGTTCCATCAATTCTAAAGTCATTTTTTTTTGAGTTGACAGTCATGCCAGGTGGATCTGGTGAAGGATGGGGGCCACACGTATTTTATCAGGTTTTTAGACAGTGTGGAAGCATACCCTGAACAACGTGCTATGGCTGCGTTTGTTTTAACTGTCATTGTTGATGGACACAGAAAGGGTCAAGAAGCCTGCATCGAAGCTGACCTAATTCATGTCTGTTTAAAACATCTTCAAGGTGGTTCGGCCACCAACGACACTCAAACTGAACCGCTTTTTTTACAGTGGCTATGTCTTTGTTTGGGAAAACTATGGGAAGATTTCACTGAAGCACAAATTATAGCCTTGCAGGCTAATGCTCCTACTGTATTTTCACTTCTTCTATCAGAGCCCCAACCCGAGGTTCACTAATCATTACACTGTTCGGATAGGGTTTTTGTCAACAGTTAGTAATTAAGATGGCGAGTGGTTTGCAACAGGGAATCACAATGATTGTGGGTTTGATAAATGATGGAATGGGAATGTGAATGGTATTTTAAACCAAACCCTTTAGGCGGGTATGAATGATCCTCAATTTTGCATGGATCATTCTCATTCCTTCAAACCCATAATCTTAAACCAAACATGCTAAAATACGATCAAACCCAAACCGTCCCTTTGAAACAACCCCTTACCTTTCTAGTGTTTCATTTAGTACTTATACTTTTCTTGTGACATTTTAATCATTGAAGTTCGTAAAGTTATGACAAATTAGTCGTTTGGTTACCTGGTATGTTAAGTGTTCTTAACTTTGCAGCCCACGTGTATCCCTTAGATGTGTCAATAGCACCTAAAAATTAAAATTTCAAGAACGTTGCTAACTTGTCTGTACACACAGCAGTCCATGTGTACAGTTTAGCAAGAATATGATGAAACTAAGTTAAATTTCGTAGCTGCATCAGAAATTTTTAATTTTAAAGCTACTCATGGCAGTCAGCAAAGAACATGGTTTGAGAGGTAACCGAAACCAAGCAAGTGCCAAACTTGGAATAGTACAAGTACCAAGAGGAAACACTATAATAATTAGTACATTGTTTATTTATGGCAAAAACGCTTTTGGATAATTGAATTTTTGCTATTTTGTTTTAAAAATTAAAACTAAAAACCGTTGTTTTCAGGTTCGGGCTTCTGCTGTATTTGCGCTGGGCACTTTACTAGATGTTGGATTTGACTCATCTAGGGATGTCGGAGATGATGAGCGTGATGATGATGAAAAAGTTGTGGCTGAATTTAGTATCGTTAAAAGTCTTTTGGACGTTGTTTCAGATGGAAGCCCCTTAGTTAGAGCAGAGCTGGCAGTAGGTATGTTTTGTTCACTTCATGGTAACCAACTTCCTTGGACGTGATTTTTGTAACACCTTTTTACCACAAGAAAATTGACAATGAATTTTCCATTACATCATTTTGACTCCTCTCACACATCTGATTCTCTTAAGGGAAAAGTGGTGTAACCTATTTTTAATATGGTGTAACCTATTTAAACTGACATGAATATATGATGAAAATATTTTAGTTGTTTTGGTTATTTTGCCTTGAAATCAAATTAACTAATTTATTTTGAGTAAATTATACAGATCGCCCTTATGGTTTGGTGCAAATTACACATTTGGTATTTTCCTTTCTGTAATAAGTGTATTGTCCTTTCTTTTGAAACGTGCAACACTAACAATCTTTTATAAGGATGACCATTTAGATTGAGTGTTAAGCCATGTTATGTGCGACGCATTGTTTCATTCTCTCCCTCTTGTATATAATTATTAGCTTTGCTGACATCCAGATTTTGACAACTGAGTTTTCATGGCACGTGGATTTTAGCCATCAGAGGTTGTGTGGCGTATTGGATGTTGGATGTTTGGGCTAAAACCATCATAGGAATGGGTAGAGGTGGGCGCCATGCGGCTGTTGTGAGCGGAACTCAGAAGTGGCCAGTGAAGGGGAGAGAGGTGGGTGGAGTTCAATGAAAGAGAGAGAGAGAAGCATGAGTTATATGTGTGTGTGTGTGCGTGATTGATTGGGACGGGGTAGAGGGGTGTTTGTAAAGTGACATGACCAGTTTTTCTCGTTTGGGCGTTGCACATGATTCGACTTAACATCAACTTCTAAAGGTCATCCTAACAAAGAACCCTTTGTGTTACACTTGCACGTTTTAAAAGAAAGTTCCATCCATGTAATTTAGAAAAAAAAAGTATGATATCCGAAACCACAAGGATGATATGTGTAATTTTTTTAACTTCTCATGGTAGGAAAAAAAATGGTAAACACTATTTTTTGGTGGCCTTACAAATCACATTTCCATGGATCAAGGTTAACCGCTATCATGATATCATCATATCAATATATGATGAAAATATGCCATTGTAATTTGTTATTAGCGTTGTACATGCTAAGTTACGTTTAGTTACTTCCTCACTTGATATTTGCATTGATGAATTTGCATTATTTTAGATTGTCAATCAGTTTTTCTATGCTGAATGTACAGCTCTTGCACGGTTTGCGTTTGGACACAAACGGCACCTGAAATCTATTGCTGCCGCATATTGGAAACCACAATCTAACTCTGTGCTGAGTTCTTTGCCTTCATTTACAGTGAGGAATTCAGTTAGTGGTTATAATACTCCTAATCAGTATTCTAAAATTGGCCCGTTGTCACGGGTCGGTGGTGACAATGGGTCAGCTGCAAGAGATGGGCGGGTTTCCTCCAGCAGCCCACTCGCTACGTCTAGTATAATGCATGGGTCACCACTTTCCGATGACTCATCACAACATTCAGACCCTGGGCTGTTAAATGATTGCACTACAAACGGGGTGGTTAATCATGCTAAACCTAGGCAGTTAGACAATGGGTTGTATTCACAATGCGTATCCGCCATGTGTACATTAGCGAAAGACTCGTCACCACGGATTTCAGGATTAGGTCGACGGGTTTTGTCTATTATTGGGATTGAACAAGTGGTGACTAAGTCTGCAAAAACCGCCACCACTACCAATGCACAAGCTGGAGAATCCTCAGTTACCGCCAGTAGTCTTGCTGGGTTAGCTCGTTCATCTTCTTGGTTTGATATGAATGGAGGTACCTTTTTTACTAAATATTTAAAACGAAATTTAATAGAAAATAGTGTTTGGATGTGCTTATGCTGTTTGAAGTTGTAGCAATTAAATGCTTGAGTGTTTGGAAAATTTCGATGATTCAAAATAGATAAATAACCACATGGCTTATATGTGAAAAAAGGGTGATTGTTTGTGAAATGGCAATAAAATCTCCCAATTTATGGTTACAAGAAGGGATAAGTAATTGTGTGAAGCCCCAATAGTCCTTAGATAAGCTGTTTGTTGCAACTTGTATGAAACTAATCATCCAAATCAGATTCACACACACACACACGCGCGCGCGCCCACACACACACACACACACACGCGCGCGCGCGCCACACACACACACACACACACACTTGGGTAATTGAGAACGGAGAGAATCATTCTGGACCACACATTTCTCTAAGACAATTTTTGTTTTGTTTCTAAATCGCAGCTTTTCTCGCAAGAATAAATTTTGTATTTTTCATTTATACATATGTGTATATTGCAATTATACATGTGTTTATTACATTTTTCCGTTATACATATGTGTATATTGTCAAAACATATGGTGGCATGGATAGCCAAAAGACAAAGTAAAGTTGCACTAGTTTTAACGTTATTTTACTAATTTTGTGAAAATAACGTTAAAAACGACGGACGGTTAATCATGCATCATGTGGTGGCGTGGATAGCCAAAAGACAAAGGGGTACATGCACCGATCGGGTTTGTCCCGATTGCTAAGTGTTCTGTGCCTTATGTCCAAGGCTTGATACCAAACCACTTCGAGCCGGGGGTCTCACTGGAAGCAGCCTCTCTATTCTTAGGGGTAGAGGTAAGGCTGTCTACATCTTACCCTCCTCAGACCTTACCTTAGCTTTGCTATAGGTGGGATTAACCGAGTATGATGATGTATATTGTCAAAACATATATGTATATTTATGATATTTTTTAAATTCCAACACGTATAGACACGTATGTAACCCACAATCTATACATGTATGTGAAATCATTTCTGCACATTTACACATGTGTGTACATTACAAAACATGTATGTACATATATGTACAACACTAGTTTTTGTAGTTTTAGACACGTATATACATATATGTATAAATTCAATTTTTTTGCCTTATAGAAATGTGTGATCCAGAATGGTTATCTCAGTTCTCAATTTGGGGTTCTCACATGCACCGATCGGGTTTGTCTCGATTGCTAAGTGTTCTGTGCCTTATGTCCAAGGCTTGATACCAAACCACATCGAGCCGGGGGTCTCACTGGAAGCAGCCTCTCTATTCTTAGGGGTCTCTAAGGCTGTTTACATCTTACCCTCCTCAGACCCTACCTTAGCTTTGCTATAGGTGGGATTAACTGAGTATGATGATGATGATGATATTATATATAGTCAGTTCTAAATCATCCTTGTTCTGTCCGGTGCCCACTTCTATACTTTGCTTTATTTACTTTTTTTTTCTTTTATGTGCTGTGAACAGGTCATCTACCATTATCTTTTAGAACACCTCCTGTGAGCCCTCCAAAACCAAGTTACTTGACGGGAATGCGAAGGGTCTGTTCTCTCGAATTCAGACCTCATTTAATGGACTCAGGGCTAGCCGACCCACTTTTGGGTTCACCTGGGGTTCCCGGGCCATCAGACCGCAGTTTTCTTCCCCAATCAACAATCTACAACTGGAGCTGCAGTCATTTTTCAAAACCACTTCTTACAGCAACTGATGGTGCTGATGAAATTGCACTTAAACGTGACGAAACGGAAAAGCTTGCTTTAAATCACATCACAAAATGCCAACGAGCTTGTGGGGTCCTTTTACATCTTGTGATATAAGTTATAAGTTTGACCATCTTTAGTTAACCTAACATTAATTCGTGTACCACTTATGTTTTCAGCTGGTAGCAATCTTCATAATCCAATTGCTCGATGGGATACAAAATTTGAAAGCGGTGCTAAAACAGCTTTGCTACAACCTTTTTCACCAATAGTGATTGCTGCTGAGGAGGGTGAATGTATCAGGTATACTGGCTTTATCTTCTCTTGTTTTTGATAACTGGATTGCTTTTCATTTTTTTTTTCTAAAAATAAACAAGTTGGTGTTTGTTTTTAATGTTTTATAGATTGTGGGTTAATGCGTAACAGTGTGTAGTGGTCCTGGAGTTTTTCAATTTTATAATTGGTACAAAGTTTAAAATGTTTGTTAGGAAAACATATATACTAAGTGTTGAACCCTGTGTCTTTGTCCAACAATAAACGACATGTTATACAAAAGCATTGTCTGATAACGTTAAAATTAGTTGGTGGACAAGATGGTGAGCAAATGCATTTGAACTAATTTCAAGGGAGGGTCATTGAAGTTGTAAAAAGTCACATATTTGACCCTTTGGATATAGGTTGCCAAATATGATGCTTGGATCTATGAGTTTATGGATTTTATGCAGTGATTTGGTGGGTTAATGTACAGATAGAGTGCCCCCCAAGTTCTCAATTTTTTTCCTTACCTAAGTATTAAAACACCTTAGGAGGCTACACAATATTGAAATATTTTTAAATTTTAAAAATTTTCCTTGGTCTTTTATTAACGTAATCTTTCCATATTTTTTGTGTTCTGTTTATGCTGATCCAACAGAAAAAATCATGTAATCAAAGACTCAAGACCATATAAGTTGCCCCTTATTTGGCTTAATTATGTTTTTAATTAAGAGCATGTTTGGCTCTCCTTATTTCCACCTCCTTATAACTTTTTACAAAAAGTCATAAGGAGTTTTGAAAAGTTACACATTACTTACTTTTCAAAAACTCCTTTTTCATGCCTTAAAACCTTATAAGTAGAAGTTATAAGTTAGCTTTCCCAAACATTTTTTTAACTTATCAACTTTTTGAAAAAGTAATAAGTTATAAGGAGGTGGAAATAAGGAGAGCCAAACATGCTCTAAATTGTGCTCATTATTGGTGATAGTTAGCTTTCTTTGGTCACGACTGGCTATTCAAAAAGGGGTTTTGTTTTTAGCAGATTGGGATTTTCTATTCAAAAAGGGGTGGCGGCGCAGCTTGTTGCCTGCCTACCTACCATCCTTAAGTAATTTACGCTTTTTTGTCAATGAAAAGAATATTAAAAAAAAAAAATCTGATACCTGATTCGTGAATTGCAAACTGCAAAGTAAGAGGCCAACCCGGTCTCTAAAATCATACACAAGAGGTTATCATCGTTGATGTTTATTGTATAGTGAATTCTGCTAACTCACATTTTCATTTTATGAATCTTCACTAAATTTTGATCTTATATCTCTTTAGGATATGGAATTATGAGGAAGCAACATTGCTAAATAGTTTTAATAATCATGAATATCCTAATAAAGGAATATCAAAACTTTGCTTAGTGAATGAACTTGATGAAAGCTTGCTGCTTGTAGCCTCAAGTAAGTTTTCAGTCTAAGATTCATGCTAGCTCTTTTTTAATTATTGTAATTATGTTTTAATTGATTTTTATTGCTTTAATTAATTGCAGGTGATGGAAATGTGAGAATATGGAAAGATTACATTTCCAGAGGCAAACAAAAACTTGTAACTGCATTTTCTTCTATTCACGGTCTTAGACCTGGTGCCAGGAGTGTCAGTGCTGTTGTTGATTGGCAGCAGCAGTCTGGCTATATGGTAAATAAATATGTTCGAAAACTAAAATATTATATGAATCATTTGGTTTTTCATTTAGAAACCCACCCGTTTTGTGCTTGCAGTATGCTTCGGGTGAAATTTCGTCAACCATGGTATGGGACCTTGATAAAGAACAACTTCTAAGTTCTATTCCTCTAGCATCAGACTGCAGCATTTCAGCATTGGTAGGTTAATTTTTATCCTATAACATCTTATATGTATTCAGCAGATTTTGTTTTTTACTTTTAAATCAATATTCTTTTCATGGCTATTTTGGTAACATCTTGTTTGCTGGTTTTAGGCGGCTTCTCAAGTTCATGGGGGTCAGTTTGCAGCTGGCTTTGTTGACGGTTCTGTCAGATTGTATGATATCAGAACGCCTGATGGGTAATGATATAAGTATTTTCATATCACGTAAGAATTAATGGTTTAATAATGTGTAATTTTCATGCAGTTATTTTGCTAAATTTCTGTATTATCATTTTGTAAAATTTAGGCTTGTTTGTGTTACCCGACCACACACTCTAGGAGTAGACAGAAGTGCTGGTACACGAGTTGTGGGAATCGGCTTTCAACCTGGACTTGATCCAGCAAAGGTAAATAAAGCAACTTTTTACTAATTTATATTTTATTAGTTTATATTAAGTTACAAGTGATCATATCTGTTCTTATTGTTCAGATAATGATTTGGGTTTTGCATTTTGTTGATTCTGATTTTGAAAAAAAAAAAAAAAAAAATTCACGTTTCGCTTTTTTAGGCTTAAAAAGGTTATATGCTTTGATATCTTCTATGTGTGTTTTAAATTTTATTTGAGTTTTTTTTGTTTTGTTTTGTTTTTTTTTTTTTGTTAAAGAATTTTTCTTGATGTTCTTGGTTAACATGAAGATAATGACTTTTCGGTTATAAATTTGGTTAACAATTTGTGAAAAAAATAATCAGCATTTTACCTTTTTTTTTTTTTCCAGATTGTCAGTGCATCTCAAGCAGGTGACATTCAGTTCCTTGACATCAGAAATCAAAGTGATGCCTACTTAACCATTGACGCACACCGTGGCTCATTAACTGCATTAGCCATTCATCGGCACGCTCCACTTATAGCCAGTGGCTCAGCCAAACAACTCATCAAAGTCTTCAACATTGAAGGTGAACAGTTGGGCACAATTCGCTACTCACCACCAACATTTATGGCCCAAAAAATAGGTCCAGTTAGTTGTCTAGCGTTCCACCCGTATCAAATATTACTAGCAGCTGGTTCCGCTGATGCCTGTGTTTCCATCTATGCTGATGAAATCTCACCATCAAGATAAATGCGCCCACATTCTAGCCCGACTTTCAGGCCTGTGCTGGGGAGTTGTTGAAAGATAAAATACATTCGTTTAAGCCTCCTGGCTATTCGTGAGCCAAGAAAACTCAAGTATGATTGGTGGAGGCTTTCAGCAAATAATTTGATGATACATAGGTATAAAAGCAGTGTAAATATTTCACTTTTATTTGTCTAGTGTGTGTTTTATGCTTTAAATTCTTGTTTTCTTAAATTTGTAAAAATGTCCCTTTTTTTATGAATATTTGCAATTATATATAATTGAAATTCCTTGTGAAGTTGTGATTAAGTTGGTGTTTTTGAAATATTTTATATTCCAACAAATGATGTACTTTTATCATATTTTGGGTTTATAAAGTCCCCTATGGACCGCTAGATATTCCAAGGTATGCGCTGGACCTCGGGATCGGTATTTGGCTCTATATGCTCATCCCTAGGTATGCTTACGTTTTCTACTGATGGTGAGCCAACCCCATTTGACCTGTTATGATATATTGAAGAGCATGCGTTATATTTTTTTAGGACAAAATGTGTTTCTTGCTTCCGTGTAAACGCAACCAAACCTATTTGACCCGTTATCCAACCCGTCAAACCTTCTGGGTTTTTGTTTCTTAATTGTAAACCTGACCATGTTTAGCCCTGACTTTAGGGCTCGAGTTTGGTACATTGACAAGTAAGAGCCCGAACGACGACTGAGTTCTATATGAAACTCATTTTTCAACAATTAAAATATCAGTTTTATAGCCTTCAAACAACAATATTAATCCTGATAAGTGTTGTACGTGTTTTTATTACAGTTGATTTAGTTCTGATTATTGAAATATCATACCGACGCTAAACTGAATCTTATTCTTCATAACATACCAAACTAGCCTGCAAATTTTCGGTCCTTTCACTTTCGGCCACCTAGCATACATGGTCCGGAAGTCCCTGGTGTGTCGCTTGTCCTCATGTTGCCAAGAACATTAAGATCTTCAAAGAGTCTATAAGAAGGAACATACGGGTTCAAACCCACACCAACTGAAGAGCCGTTGTTATGATACGACGGGGCTGAATAGTTAGAAGCGTATGCGTTGCAATAATAGCCAGGAGTTGGTGCCCATGGTGGTGGAATGTAGTTGGGTTGTTGATCAATGGTTTGAACAGGTGGCTGTGGTTCATATTCTAGTTGTGGTCGAGTCTGAGCCCATGGTACCGCGTAGCTGTTCATCTGCTGAATCTGTGGTTGGTTTTCCATAACAGTTGAACTGTCTAGAGTTTGGTTATATGGGTTTGACGTGGAAGGAGCGACTGGTGACAATGAAAGGCTAAAAAGGTCAATCAAGTCTCCTTCTAAAGCGTTCTTATTGGCCGCTGGTAGCGGGTCTGATGGAACTAGAGCCATAACTAATGAGGGATCCGATACGGGTTTTTTGTCACTTTCAGGAACTGTAACCTCCTTGCCTGTTTGAGAAACAACACTTTGTTTTTCGTTGCGCCTGAAAATATAGAAATAAATAAGCTAAATTTTACGACTAGATGGATACTGGCTTATGAACCCTAACCCCTAAACCTTAAACTCTAACCCAACATGGTTCGATTTTAGAACTAACCTATTAGATATTGTAGTAGACTCGTCTAGCTCTTCCTGTATTTCATTACTTATTCTTATCAAAGCTGCGTTACTTGATTCCGGGTGGTCTCCTTTACTATCAGTCTGTTTGACCCAAGGCTGATGAGTCAACACATTTGGTGGTTTAACCGGGATTGGAGAACCAGAGGCGATAGCATCATGTTTCTCTATGATATATTGCAGCGCATCATTAAACTGAATCCCTTGACGAAGAATCTCCTCATCGCTGCCATAAATATGAAAACTTTAAAGGTTTCTTTCCTCAATAACATAAGTTCGATTTTGAAGATTAAGAAGAAATGTACGTTGTCGACGATAATGTTTGTCCTAACTTCTTCTGGTTCAATCGACATTGGTCATAAAGTTCAATGATAACCTCGTCTTTCATTGCCTGGACCGATAAAAACAAACCTCAAAACATGTTAGTTTTGATTCATTTACTTATATAAATAGGTCGAACGGGTCAAATGGGTAAAATGGGTCATCGTCTTGATATGTTACCCAACCCATCATATCCACCCATTTTGACACCTCTTAAGAATTCGAAACTGTTGACTATACCTTACGGTCTTTCGGGTCGACAGCTTGCAACATTTCAGATAAGAGATCCAAAGTGTTCCTCATAGAGTCCAATGTTGACAAACTAATGACACAAAAAAGTTAGAATCATTTATGGGCCTACAATATAAATTTGGTAAATCAAAATATAAACTTAAAAAACGAAATGGGTCGGGTCTAACTGGCTCATAAAGAGTTATGGGTCAACTTAACTTTACTAGTACCAAAACTGCCTGTTTTGACATGAACCCATTTTGACCAGTCACCCGACCCACATAACCAGCCTATTGTCACATCGACAAGAAAGCATACCTCACATTCTCGACAGGTTCATGCCTTGTTGAAGAACTCGCTCCAGCGTGATAGTGACCATGTGTGGCCGGAGGTGTGATGACAGGAGCAGAATTTGGTGACCGGCGAGGAAAGTCAACTCCATAACGCTATTGCCAAATCAACAAAAACATACATTAAACAAGTGTAAAAGGACCAACAATACATTAGAATAACAATACATACATATGTTTCTTAAGGTTCCATAAGTGATCATATATACATACATACCCTTAGTTCTTCATAAGCATAATAATATTGAGCAGTCAATTTTCCTACGCGACCACCGTACACTTCTTGCCAAGTATCTATAAGTGCCAAGATCCGCTCCCTTACACGCATATTACCCTGCAAAAACCGATAATCTATAAGCAGCTCCACCCCTGCTTTTCTAAAACGCAATAATCTATAAGCAGCTCCACCCATGCTTTTACAAAACGCATAATCTGTTTTGAATAATCAATCCCAAACACCCTCAATCATAATTTTTGGTAACTTTTATTTTATGATGTTAACCGTGTCTTATAATTTCTTAACCATGTTTAATACAATTAAATATATATGGCGTGATGAGTTATTGAACTGGTTACATTTAATCATGGTAAAGCGTGTCATGTCATGTGACCTGTTTAACATAACATGACACGTTTTGCTTGCTCTGATATTTACAATAACAAAAGGGGAATAAGGAAACCTTTTTCTTAACAATCTTGATCATCTCTTGAAGTATTTTCCTGTCGGCGATTTGGGCATGAACATGTTCGCTACAGTTCTTCATGATTGTTTCCAAAAGCTACATCACCACAAAGATGGAACAAAGTATAAGATTAAATCAGATGACAATGCTATATAGATCTATAATGTTGAGTAGAAGATGAGATACCGTTAAAGCAAGTAGTTGAACATTTGGGTTCTTGTGTTGTATTCTACTTCTCACAGCTCTAATATGGTCTCTTGCAAGCCTGAAATCATAAACAATAAAAAAAAATCATCTACACATTCTGATTAGTTTTTAAATGTATTTGGCGACAAAACACTACTATAAAAAGTAGCATTTGAAAAAAGTCGCAAAACTGTCACTATTGTCCTTTATGACTAAAATATACGGTTGCTAATTTGTTTTGCAACCTTTTTCTACAATGGAAACAAGACACGTTTTAGCGACTGAATGAACCGTCGCTAAGTCGTGAGCGAAACTTGGTGCAATGGATGTTGTCATTAAAATGTTTTGCGATGGATTGGCGACAAACCATTACAATAGAGTATTTGCACCCGAAATCTCTCACTAATATATTTAGCGACAAAAAATAATGGATGCAAGCCGTCACAAAACCTTCGTCACTATCTGTTTGGCGACCAACCATGGAAATAAGTTTGTGACGCATTGCAGTGACAGAATGATCTGTCGCTAGATTGTTAGTGATACTTGTTTGCAACGGATCATTTCGGCCGAAATATTTTGCAGGGGATGTTGCCTGACTGATTTTTTTGAACGGCCAACAAACTGATGTGCCAGCTACTCAGGCACCCAACATCGTGAAAGCACACATACACTCCTAGGTGAAGACACGTCTTAGGTGTCCGCCCTTGAATGCGCTTGTAGCTAACACCCACCAGTTCCGAAGAAAGCCCGACCCTTTACCCGCCCGAAGGCATGGCGATAAAGAGCCGCTAAAACCCGGTGGATCAGGATTGAACTCCTGACCAAGCGGCCAGAAGTCTTCCATCGATTCCCCAAACCACTGAGCTATAAGCTCGTGGTTTGCCCGACTGATTAGAAAAACAAATTAAATTTGTCGTTGATTTAGGACAGTGCCGGTCTTAGCGACGAAAATGTTTTGTGGTGGATTTCGTAACAAGTTCCTTGCAACTATTTAATGACAGAAATTAAATCTGTCGCAAGGATTAGAGAATAGAGTAAACTCGTTACTGTTCATGCAAACATTTTTTTGTAAAACACATTTATATCCAAAATAAATATGAAAAACAATGTTTAGAAACAAATAATTTGGTAAAACTAGTATGAAAGATTGATGATCTAAGTTATGAATACATGAATTACCAAGGCTTGGAATTAATGGTGTCACAAATTGCGATATTGAGTCTCCAATCGGGACAACTTAAGAACTCGCTTGTCGCTTTATCAACTCGAGCGTAGGCATTAACATGACCCGTTGGTGGCGAAAATGGAAGCATCGGTATCATCTTGCTTTGATTTCTTGTTTGTTTTTCAAATTTGATTTTTGTTGAAAGAATGTTGTCACAAAAAAACTAAACTAAATTGTATGTATCAATAAATAGGTGAATGAAAGAAAGGGGAATGAGAAACAATGGCCGTTTCTTTTGGAATTTTTTACCGGGAATGAAAAGTGGTTGCTAAATATAACTACTTTTTTAATGAATGACATGTGAATATGCTAACTCAAAGACAAGTGTAAAACCATTTTGCTAATAGTTAAATTGAATTCTAATAATATAAGAAACCTATTCATGGATGAAACAATTCACAATAACAATATGATTAATGACAATGTGACAATCTTAATTTACATTTTAGGATATTCTAACTTGTGTAAAAACGTCGACAAAGGAATTTAAAAAATTGTCACTCATCACATTGTTAGTATGAATAATTATCACAAATGACTCGTTTATCGATTGAGCCTGAGCCTGGCATACGAAGTTCGTCAGGCTTGTCGAACCTTAGTATAATATTAGTTTTATTAATATTTAATAATGTTTACCCGTCATTTAATACAAGCCCGAGCTCAGCTTCATATATTGAGCTCCGAGCCTATTAGTTATGTTATATTATTTTTATTTAATATATTAACTAATAGATAGTAAATGATCAGCCGAACCCGAGCCGAGCTTGAGCTTTGAAAACAGATTTTCAAACGAGCTGAGCTCGAGCCTGGTCGAGCTCAAACTTGGCTCGGCTCGTTTGCACCCCTATTTTTAACGCTCTAGGCCTGACTCACCCATGAATAAGGAGGAAGCTGCCTACCACAAAAACCCTCCTTGAGTCAGGTTTTGAACATAACCTTCACTCCATGACATTAAACCCTTGACTTTTGTTTTATGCCTGATCCAAACTAACATATTCTTTATTTATTTATCAGTGAATCCCAAAATCATATTCTAATAATTCATAAAATGGTTTTTAATCTATGAACTAAACTTCACACCGTTGTAAAAAAAAGTATTTCTTGAACATAATAAAAATATGTCTTGAAAACAAGTATACCAATCAATAATATTCATGATTTATGTGTTAACTAATATCTTTCTCTAATTCTCTCCCTTCACCATCCATTGGGACAAACCTTTCTTACATCATTATCTCTAGTCAACTTCATGATCATAACAAGTGCAGCAACGAAAGCCATGTCAACATAAGGGTACACCAACACACCAAACCTTTCTTTTCCAATTGATAGCTTCAAGCGCTTCTCCATATACATCTGCATTTTATCCATATGTATGTTACTAATTTAATTAATGGTGTCCATTCGACATGATGATCAGTCAAACGACGAATTCAAGAACATGAACATGAACAAGAACAAGGGTTACCCTAGCAATGGTGGTGTTGCCATCTCTAGCATAAATGGTGCAAGATTGATCAAACCAGTTGCCATTGATTTTGTAGTCACAACATGATTCTTTTTCTTCATTCCCCATGAACACATCAAGTTTTTCTGGGTGGGTATCTTTAGATCTTTTGGTGCTGAAGATTATATCCTTTGGATTTGTGCTGTCACCTCTGAATACTATCCATTTAGTTCCAAAAGTTTGTTTCTGTACATTATATATCAATTTACAAACAAACATTATTTACTTGTTTTGTTACATATATAATCAGCCAGCAAAATACACAAAAGTGTTGAAAATTTTAATTTTCACTAGGTTGCTAAACGGGCTGTGTTCACGGGTCAAACCCGAAATGATTCCAAAACTTTACACAAACACAAATTCCTTACCTGTAAAAGAATGCTATCTAAGTTTTTTACTATAAAATTCTTAAGTTTCATATTATGTTGTTTCTTAAGGGGTTATGCTTAAACTATGCTATTATGTTTTTGAACTTTTAATATGTTGGCATAAACCAAAATAGTTTAAGTTATTACATAAAACACATTTTAAACAAAATAAAGAATTGATTAAACAAATCAATTCAACTTGCAAACCTGTTTTAGCTAAAGCATGGTCAATTGCTCGACCGAGAATTGACCAAACTATAAACACAAACCCATGAATTTAATGTTAGGTTTGTGTCAGTGTTATAATTCGCACACCTAGCTAGCTTTCACTTACTTTGGACACATATTAATTAATTTGCTTATTTACCATAAAGTGAGGTTTACACCTATACACTAAGTTATTACGTACGAGAACATAAAGAACAAACATAATTAGTCTAATATTTAATTTAAGGGTTCACATTATTTAAAGTTTTAATTGTTACATGTATGTCATGTATATATAAATCCATTAAACTAGTCTGTATATGTTTATTTTTTTTCTAGTATTTAAGGGTTTACCTACACATGCGTATAATCTATAAACTTTGTTCCAGTTCACACGTGAGAACAAAACTGTGTTTCGCCTAAAACACTCCCATGTATATATTAAGGATCGATTAAAATAACAAGCACAAAAAATAAAAGCATATGATAATAGGATGCAAATTAATTAAGCATGAAAGCAAGACCTTTTCCTGGAATGTTAGGAGCGTTTTCCCTGCAGAGTCAACCAAAGCTCTCGGGCCAAAGATTGGATACTTAAACTTAAAGTTAAAGAAGACATTGCGGTTGAGGTTGGTGATCGAATAGCTGTCATCGTAGAGAGAGAGCTCAGTGTTGACGATGGTTAGTAGTATCGGATAGCGAGAATGCAAGTTGGGGTTGGGGCTCACCACAGCAATGGGTTTAGTCTCTTTTTCCGGAGGTTTGGTTGTTTCTGCCATTGGTGTTTGAATAATATTGTGATGATCGAAGGTGTTTACTTACGTTACGTGGGTGGATTCCAATTTATATGATATATAAGCCTAGCTTATAGCTAGTAGTCATCACAAATCATAACTAATAATGCTACATTCATTCTTCTAAGGTAATTCGAATTTGGTTTTTTAATTTGAAATTTTTAGATTTGGTTTGATTCAAAATTTGAATACGGTTTTTGAATTATAAATATAATTTATTTCTCTGGTAAATATACTTTGGATAATATGATCATTTTAGATGGAAATACATCTCTCTCTCTCCTTTTTTTTTTTTTTTTATTAATTCTAACCTCATAACTCGTATTTAGAGTTATTACTTTTTCAATAAAAAAAATATATATTTTGCAAATGATAAGCACTTAATGTTTTAAGCAAATAAGCACTTTAACTTTTTATTTGCTTATAATAAGTTGTTTTGAAAAAGTAAAGAATGTATGACTTTTTTAACCTCCTTATAACTTATTCATAGATATTTACCTACATGACATCCTTATACATATCCTGGAGCAGGATCAAATACAAAGTAATATAAACGTGCGAAACGTGCGAAGGATCACTTTGTATATGATAATTACGTAATGATAATTACGTAATGCCTTCATGAACATAAATGCATGATAATTACGTAATGATATTTACGTAATGATAATTACTTAATGCCTTCATGAACATAAAAAACATTACGTAATTATCATTACGTAATTATCATGTACAAATGCATGATAATTACGTAATGATAATTACGTAATGCTTTCATGAACATAAAAAACATTACGTAATTATCATTACATAATTATCATGTACAAATATCCTTCGCACGCTTCGCACGATTCTCTATTTTTGTAGAATAACCGCCCCCTACATATCCTTATATCTTTTTTGGTCATTATACTTAAATAAGTTAAACCAAACACTTTTTGCTAAATAACTTATTGACTTATTGCTTTTCCCTTACGCATAAGCTAATCAAAACACTTTTCTAAATTTGGACTCAAATAAGTTTATTCAAACATGCCCTTACACGAATTCGAATATGATATTATTAGTGTCCCGTAAAACCGCATCAAGAGATCACAGCCTCTTCGTTGGGTTTGGGTACATGTGATATGATACAATAACGTTACATTGATAATTAGTCTTCACCATTATTCTCTTCGTTGATTTCATGGAGGATCACAATAAGTGCGACAATGAAAGCATAGTCAACATTAGGATACACCGTCACAGCAAACGTGTCTTTCCCAAGCGCGATGCTTTGCACCGTGTGCTTCTTGTGCATCTGCGCGCATTTCATCATTTGTAGCCAAATGTTAGTATTTATTAGTTAAATAAAAGAGTGTATCTGGTTAAGTTCAAATCGGCTTTAAACGTGTCTAATAATGGTCTCCATCTGAGATCTCATGACCATCGAGACTCATCCCTAGCTAATGGTCTCGTCCATTTGAGTTCTTATGACCATCAATACCCAACCGTCTCTTAATGATCAACTTACTCAAACGGTACTTTAAGGACCCGTCCCTCTGACCTTTGTAAATGGTTAAATTAGTCGCACCAGACTTTAAATAGGCTGAATGGTCTGCATTTGAGATCTCATGACCAATGAGACCCGTCCATAGGGCTGGCAATTTAGACACGAACACGATAACCTGACACGAACCTACACGATTTTAACAGGTTTCGTGTTTGGCCTTAACAGGTTTCGTGTCTATAACAGGTCGACACATTAAACCTGTTTATTTTCGTGTCGTGTTTGTGTTTACATGTTTCGTGTTCGTGTCTTATCGTGTACGTGTCGTAACATGTCTTATCGTGTCTCTTATCATGTCTTGTCATGTCTTATTGTGTCTTATCGTGTCTTGTCGTGTCTTATCGTATCTTGTCGTGTTAATTTATTTTACTAGGTGTTTCTTATCGTGTCTTGTCGTGTTAACCTGTTATACACAGGTTCGTGTTCGTGTTTGAAAAAAATGACACGATTAGATTTCGTGTCGTGTTCGTGTTTACAAGTTTCGTGTTCGTGTCTTAACAGGTTCGTGTAACCTGTTATGCCAGCCCTACCCGTCCATCTCTTAACGCTCATATTAGTCAAACGGCTCGATGAAAGAACAGGGATTACCTGAGCAATGATGGTGGCGCCATCTCCAGCATATATGGTGCATGATCGGTCAAACCAGCTGCCTTTGACTTTAAAATCACAAGCATTTTCTTTGTCATTATGCCCCAAGAAAACATCAAGTGATGTCTTAAACTGGATCAAAGAGGACTGTTTCGCGGTGAATATTAGATCTTTTGAATCCGAACTATCTCCCCTGAACACCACCCATCTGTTGTGAACACTTATCAACTGTTTATAACATCAGTTAACCAACAAACAGGCGTAAGTTTCGTTAACCATGGATCAATTAAAGTAATCCTATTTTCACACTTTGTTGCTACAATTTATCAATTGTGCAAATGTATTATACAGATCTCAACATAAAAATAATAAAGGTGTAAACGAGTCAATCCGCTCGCGAGCTACTCCAGATCGACTCGCTAAAAGCACAAGCCCGAGCCTAGCAAGCTTGTTTCATATGTGAGTCTAAGCCTAAGCTAAACTTATTGATCTGAGCCAACTCACAAACCTAAATGAGCAAGCTATTCATATAACTTTTATTTAATATGTTATATTATTATTATTATTATTATTATTATTATTATTATTATTATTATTATTATTATTATTATTATTATATATATATATAAACTAACTAACTCCAATCAAATTAATAATTGTGGTAGTTGTAGGGTGAGAAACAACAACCACAGAAATCAAAAAGCATAATATTCGATCAAATTATTAAGAAATAAAAACCTTTTTCTGGAAGGATAGGATGGGATTTCCGGCAGCATCGAGCAAAACTCTGCGATCACGAAGGCTTATATGTTTGCCTTTGACTTTGAACATGACGTTGCCGTTGACGTCGGTGACGCCAAAGTTTCCATCGGAGAGGGATAAGAGTTTCTTGACGATGGTTAGATCTACGGGGTAGGGAGCAAGGAAGTGAGGGCTTACGACGGTGATGGAATTAGCAGGGGGTTGAGGGTAGCTGCTTGTCTCTGCCATTGTTGGTCGTGTGTGATGATGGATTATTATTATTCATTCGGGTTTTATGCAAACAGATTAGGCGTATTCGGCATCATATTCGTGACGCGTATTTGCCGTATGCTCATCTTGTCTTCACTTTTTTTTTTTTTTTTTTTTTTTTTTTTTTTTTTTTTTCTATATATTGGACTGAATTGGTCACGGGGTATCGTCTAAGACGTTACCTGTCAGCTACGCCCGCGAACGCGATGTTCTGTTAGGATCAGGCCGCCGCGCAAACTTAATACTTAGTATTCAAGATATAGTTTCAATTAGACCATGTGTAGTGTGGCTTGAAAATGATAAGACCCCTGTTTTTTATTGGTCTATGTGGCAGCTGAATCAGCATGAGGCTTGAAATGAAAATGGAGTGTAGTGGTGGGGTGAAAAACATAAGGTCAATGTTTGTGATTGGTTGTTTATTTTATTATTATTTTTAAACTATTTAACTAAAAGTAAAAAAAAGACAAATATTATAAAAAAAGTTACAAATAATATTAAAACAAACAACTAATATTAATTTAAACATTACATAATCCTAAATTACTTATTTAAACACTACATAATCCTAAACTACTTATTAAAACATTACATTATTAATTCTAAATTTCTCCCATACGGAGAATAATTATCCCAGTCCTCTAGTGTGTACTCTGGTGAGGACACGGAACGATCGCTATCACGACCGTCGAACTTGCCATCCAAGCGGATGCGGCAATACTCAGGATTTGATAAACAGTATCGTTCCTCATCCATAGCAGCCCTAGCTGCTTCGTACTCCTCCTCAGTTGGCTCCCGAGCAGGAGGGTTTGGGGTGGGGTTGGGGTTGGGGTTGGGTCTCCACCAGTTGTAGACGCCACAATCTCATGATAGCCATGGTATAATTCAAAGCCCAGATGAGTTCCTCAACAGAAAAATATTGAAAAAAAAAACTGGAAAAAAACTGAAAAAAGAAACTAAAAAAAAACTGAAAAAACAATATTGGTATGGCGTTT